>CM076572.1:9057253-9314505 GCA_034641835.2 Pinus albicaulis
TTGCTATTTTCTAGCGACCTACTTCAGTTTTTTTTTTCCACATGAAAAATCGTAGCTTCTATTAATAAAAATAAAAGTTGCATGTTATATATGATAAGTGCACATGCAGATCAGCAGTGAAGCTATCAATAGATATCATTAATGTAGCAAAAAAATAGATACATCCGATAAGTGCCTCATAAATACATGTTGTGGGACAACAATCAGTAGTCTGTGAGATATATACATCAATGATAGATATCAAAAAAACCAAAAATCAACTGCATCCTCTAATGGGGGTTCAACCCCATCCAATGATTAGCAACAAATGGTTGATGAAAATAATGATAATATGCATGAGCATTCTACTCCTGAATCTCCATGTGAGTAGTCAATAAGTATGATGCCTCCTTGGAAAGGAGGTCGGAAATTGTGTTTCGCTCCGTGTAAATGTGCCAACAAGAAATATGATCAAAATATGTTTTGTGTTGTATAATTTCATCCAAAATATTCTGCAGTGTGTGTATGTGATAGGTTGAGTGATGGTTGAACCAGTCAATGATAATTTTGGAGTCACCAAAAATTTGTAGAGCATGAACATTTTATGTGATGGCGAATTGTAGGAGATATAGAAGACAAGAGAGTTCAACATAGTTATTGGTCCCACAGCTAAGTCCAATCTTGAATTTGTAAAAATGATGGTGTGAGTGATGAAGTAGGAATCCACCACCACGACCATGTGATTGTTCAGATCCATCGAATTAGGTCCAAGGTAGTGATAAATCAATAATCTCAAGGGAGATAACTAGAGGTTGTGGTGGGGGAGGAACTTCAGGTATCAAGTGGTAAATGGAGATAATGTGGGTAGCAAATGAGGGCCAGTGATGAGGTATATTATGGAAGATGGTCCGATTGCGGGCCATCCAGATACTCCAACAGATTAAAATAGGCAGATTACGCAATTTAAGAGGTAGTGCATATGTCCACCAAGACTCCCAAGCTTCAGTGAGAGGAAGCCCCCCCCAGCTAAGATTATGATGAATGGAGGAGTGAATGAGTTGCCAGAGTTCATGTGTAACATTACAGTGAAGGAATAGATGAACTGTATCTTCAGCAGCCAAATTTCATAGAGGACATCTATGGGGGCCAATATGTGATATTTTCTGGAGGTTGGCCCCCGTGGGAATTTTATCAGTGAGAATACACCACATGAGGAGCTTATCTTTCGCCGATCCCTGCAATTTCCAGATACTATGCCACCATGAGAGTAAAGATTCAGGTCTATGAGATCGATATATATGAATATACCCCTCTTTGGGAGTATATAAACCCTGTTTAGAGACCATCCATATGAGTTCATCCTCCCGATCCAGAATTCTAACACGTGTGTCTCTTAGAGCATCCAAATAAGCAGTCCAATGCGCGACCCATTGCGGTTGCAACTGAAGTTCCTAATGGTCTAACCATCCTTGAGTGAATATGGTGGATCGATTTATGTCGACAATGTGGTTGAGTGTCAAATAACCAGCACAATTAAGAGAGTCCATAAGTGCAGGTGGGTGGAGGTGGGCATTGCCGCAACCCATCCAAGAGTCCCAGCCAATACGGACCTTGAAGCCATTACCAATTTTCCATGCCAAATCAACGTTGATATGTCGAATAGAGCCTAGTACTGCTCTCCAGATCGTTGAACAGATGGGATAGTGCACCGGAGGTTGGCGAAGCCATTCAAGTGGATTAAGTGGATGGATGTATTTCTGAATGACCACCCTGGTCCATAATTTGTTTCCATTAATAATATGCCAACCAAGTTTAGTAGCCAGTGCCAGAGCAAAGGTCGGAAGATCTTTGATACACCACCCCCCCCGCCCCCCTCCCCCGTCGCTTGGGTAAAGCAATGCGGGTCCATTTAGTCCAGGCAAAAGTGTGACCTTCTTTAGCACCAAGCCATATAAATTTCCAGCAAATCAACTGTATCCTGTGAAGAATGCCTTTAGGTATCCATGCTAAAGACATCTAGTAAATCAGAATGGCCTCTAAAATAGATTTAATAAGTATCAGTCGGCCATCCCGAGATAACCAATGATGACACCATTTGTTCAGACATTTTTCGATCTTGGTGACAAGCCAATTCCAATCAGCAGATTTATAGCTCACTGGTTTAAGGAAAAACCCAAAGCACTTCAGACCGTCCTCAAATATGGTGAGGGTAAATGGGAATCTTTGCTGAGCATAATGGATCTCATGTGGTGTGCATCCATGACACGTCGGAGTAGATTTTCCGTTATTACAATTCATACTAGTAGCAATACAAAATAGTAGCAGGATGGATCTAACCACGGTAGAATCCCCAAGTGTTCCATTGAGGAAAAGTATGATATGATCAACAAATAGAAGGTGTGTGAGTACACAGTTTTCCAAAATGTGAATGGCTTTCAATCTACCATGATCCCTTTCATCAATGATACATCTGTTAAGGCCCTCCATGATCAGGAGAAAGAGAAGTGAGGATAACGAACATCCCTGATGGAGTCCTCGTTCGGCACAATAAAAAAAAAAAAAAAAAAAAAAAAAAAAAAAAAAAAAGCAACACAGGTAATGTAACACATTATCCAATTTATAACTTGAATGGGGAATCCCAAATGAGTAAGAAGCATGCGGATGTAGAGCCAGCTAGCTTGATCAAAGGCTTTTGCCAGATCGATCTTGAGGATCATCCCTTTGATCTTCTTAGTATGCATGGAGTGTAGTCCTTCTTGTGCAATGCCTATAGCATCATGGATGTGTCGATTTTCAAGAAAAGAAAATTGTTCAGGTGAGATAAAATTAGATGAAATGGGCTTCAGCCTATTAGCAAGGATCTTAGCCATAATCTTGTAGATACAATTGCTTAACGAAATCGAAAAAAAATCTTTGAAAGTCAAGGGATGATCAATCTTGGGGATAAGTGCAATGAAGGTAGCATTAAATGCCTCATATATTCGTCCAGGTTGTCGGGTCTCTTCCACCACCTCTAGAAGGTCATGTCCCAGTAGTTCAAAGAATGCCAAATAAAATTCCACGGACCATCCATCAGGTCCAGGGCTCTTGTCCTTTTTGAACCATTTAAGGACAGATTCAAGTTCCTCCATCGTAATTGGTGTAAGGAGATCATCAGCTTCTGCAAGATCCACATATATAGGAAATAGGTAGGCCACCTTGATGATTTCAGCTAGAGAGAGTTAAAGAGGTGCCTTATATATATCACGAAAATGATTGATACCCTTCTGTGCAAGTTGTGAGAAAGTAGAAGCAGTGGTACCATCCTCGTTGTCAAGTTACCAAATGGTATTGATGGCCTTTCAGCCCTTAGAAAATTGATGGAAGAATTTGGAATTTTTGTCACCTGCTTTGATCCAGATTGCACGACTTTTCAGTCTCCAAACTTCATCCCGCAATTGTAGGATCTTTAGGCGATCAGATTCCAATTTAATAAGATTTGATTTCTCATCTTCTGTCACGAATCCTCCCCCGATAGAACATTCCAATCTGTGTATATCCTGTTCGATTTTTGTGAGCTCAATTTCCTCCATTATTTTCTTATTCCTAGCCCAAGTAATTGAATCCTTTTTAATGGAGAGAAGTCTGTGTGCAAATATGGAGGATGGCGAGTGAAGACTTGGTGGTGGAGGGAGTCTCTAATGAGTATCCAATAAGTTGAAAAAGTCTGCATCTTGTAGCCACGCACAACAGAATTTGAAAGGTGTCGCTGGCTTGTTGAAGGCCCCAGTGATTTCCAAATATATCGGAGAGTGGTCAGAGATACCACCAAAATCGATCCATTGCCTAAATGAGCCAAGAGTGTGTAGTAATCCTTCCTTAATAAGGAAACAGTCAAGCCTGCGAGCAACCATATCGACCCTAGTGTGCTTGTTGTGCCATGTAGGAGAGGGGGAGGTTATGAGGGGATCCACCAGTTGATGGGAAGATAGAAGATGTCTGAAAAAATTAGGGAGTGGATCCGCATGTGAATTAGGTCACTAGGAGTAAGAGATCCCCGGGGAGAAATTCAAGTTGCCAGCCAAAATAACATTGTCAGAACGAAGCACCGATGAATTCAAAATAGTGGTCCAAAATTGCTGCCTATTAGTGCAAGGGCCATAGGTGTTGATAATGCAGAAATGAAGACCAGGAGCTTCCGAAAAAATATCCATCGCAATAATGCAATCCCTCCCCCAAACATTGAGGAGTTTAATGTGTCGAGGGTTGATACAGAGAGCTAGTCCACCCGAACGACCATTAGCATCGATGTCATGGATGGTCCACGAGGGGAGAAGAGGAGCAAGAGATTGAATGACAAGTTCGCAAGAACCATGAGTTTCCTGGAGGAGGATGATGTCTGTAGATGAAGAAGAGAAGAGGTGCCAAGAGCTAGGCTCTTGGTGGGGCTAGCAAGCCCACGATAGTTGAAAGAGAGGCAAATCATTGGGAAACCAGCAGAGGGGATTGTCTTTCTCTAAGGATCCCATCAATGGAAGGTTGAGTGCCGGATGAAACTTCAATACCAACTTGTAGAATGGCTTTCGAGATGTGTGAGTGACGGCCATGAGTGGGTTTGTGCAGGGTATAAGAGGGGCCAGGTTGAGGTCCAAGTCTAGTCGAAGTGGAATTATGATGGCGTAAGTTGTAGGAGTGGGTAGAAGAGGATTCAAATGGTTCAACAGTAAAAGTAGTTAAGGGAGGTGAGAGGGGGAGAGTAGAGGGTGTTGGGGGGAGAGTAAGAGATATAGGTGATGAGGGGGGAGGGGCCATAGATGAAATGTTAGGTATGGAAGGGGGAGTTTGGAAAATAGGAAAGGAGGGGAGGACGGGGGACAAATAATGGGAGAGGTAGAGAATCCATCCAGAGAGGGCTCCGTGTACTGAATAGAAGAAGTAGATAAAAAGGATAAAAATGTGAAAGGAGGTAAAGAGGGAGTACCAGTATCCGGAGAGAGTCGAGAGTGTGTAGTAGAAATCATAGATCGAGTGACTCTGTGAGGGGTAACCGCATCCGCCTGTGCAAATTCCACCTGCGAAGAGGGAGCAAGAGCCGAGAGGGGTCTAGATAGATGTGCTTGTCACTGTAGCGAGATCGATACCGGTTCAATATGCTGCAAATTACCCTGAGTGCTAGTACCAAATGCCTATCCATTTAATGGAAAATATTTAAAAACATGTCCAAATTTATGACAGCGGTGACAGTGGAAAGGAACCCCTTCATAATCCAGTAACTGAGTCCGGGAGGAGTTGCACCATTGAATATTGATGGATTCTTTAAGTCCTTCCCTTGTATCGAGTTGTACCAGAATGCGAACATATGTCATATTACCTGATTCAATATATGAGCGATCATGGTCAAAGTATGTACCCAGAAGGTTACCAATATCCCTGAATATCTGATCATTCCATACGTGAAGCGGAAGGCCAGGTAGACGAACCCAAATAGGTCCCGCTCCCAATGGTTCACGATCAGGATCGAATAAGGGACTCCAATGCTTCAGAAGCACTGAATCCATCTCAATGTGCCAGAATTGAGTTAAAATCATATTAGTAGGGTCCCTGTTAGAGAAACGGAGGGCAAACCATCCCTTCATAAGAGTATGAATAGTGGGGAGCTCATGTAAAAGACCACCCCATATCTCTTGTACCCACTATGTTAGTATTTTAACCCCATAGTTTCGAACATGAACACGCCCCACCACAACTTGATCCATTGTACCCAGAATATCAGCCATCTGAACGCCAACGCTAAGGGTGAGGAGGTCGCTAAGCTTACAAGCCCACACACATTTCGTTCAACGGGGGGCACGAGGGGACTGTCCAGGAGGTAGGGGAGAAGATGCGGTGAGTGGAGGAGACGATGAGGATTTAGTAGGGGGATTAGGGGAGTCAGGTGGGGGGATGACAAAGCGGTCAGATGGGCGACGAGAGGGGGTAGTAGCAAGGTTGTGAGTGGAAATGGGATGAAGGGGAAGAGGGGAAGAGAGCGGTGGGGGGAGGGGAGCAGTGTGAGGAGGGGATGATGTGGTAGTGAGCGGAGGTGCCGGAGCGAGGGAGCTAGGGTAGCTGAAAGAGGGAGCAGTCGCAGAGAGAGGGAAAGACTGTGAGAGAAAGGCTAATGAAGCAGGGGATGGAGGACGGAGGTCCGGGGAGGAGATAAGATCCAAGTCAACAGCCGAGAGAATAGTAGGGGAGCTTTGGGTGAGGTCCGGGACTAGAAAAGAGTCAAGTGAAGGGAAGGAATGAAGAGGTGAGGTTGCAGAAGGAGAGAAACCAGATAAATCAGGGCAAGTAAAAGGAGAGGATGCGGGGTGGGAAACATACATACCAGCTAAAATGTCCACCTGGGCATATGGGTCCTCTGAGTAATCGACCAACTTCTCATCCTGGGCCCCCTCCATCGTTATCCCCAAGAAAAAAGCCGTTAATGCTAGAAACAAATTGTTAGTCAGAAAAATGGTCACAGGAATCCTGTATAATACCAATATGGAAGATCGTCGGAGGCAAAACAATAGGTGATGTCGAAGGATAGAGCACTGACAGTTGCAATGTTATGATGCAAGAGTGGGCTGAGAAAACTGTGTGTTCACTGACAGAAGTAGTAGATGCGGTCGGGTAATCGGACAGGGAGCAAGTCAAAATTTGAAATCTGAATATCACGCCATAGATGTATGAAACATTGTGGCCCTATATGGTATCGACTACATCAAAGCCCACAGTGTTTAGCCATCAAAACACCACGGTCGCGCATAGGCCACCAACATGCTAGGTCATAGAAAGGGTTGTTGCAGGTGCCGACGGAACCCTGGGTGCCGCCTCCAATCGCCTTTGATTCCTTGCATCTCGACCCTATGGCATGAGATAATCACTATGTGCCTACTTCAATTAAATTGAGTTATTGTTAGTTAAACTAGTTCTAACTGCTAGAGAACTAGTGGAAGGTCCGAAGTGGGTTGTGTACTTCAATGATCAACCAGTTAACTAATCAATCATCCTAGAATAATTGATTCATGCACATAATTTGAGTTACCCAGTTGAGATTGGAGTTCAAGGGAAATATTTTTTAAGTTGTTAATTATTCCAATTTGTACAGGTGGTGCAGGCATTTATAAATTGGCCTAAAGGAATTGCGCAATACAGATTGAGGAATTTATTAATTAATAGGGGCCTAATTACTCAAGGAATAATGCAAGGAAATAGGATCTTTGTAGGCTGAGAAATTGGTTAAGTGTTGGAAAAAATCATTTTGTGAGGAAATGAGATATACTATACTAGTTCAGAGGTTGCTCGAGGTTGCTCAAGCTTGAGAAAGCATTGTATTTCTTGTCTATTTTATAATTAATGCGATACAAATAGGAAGGGTTTTTGAGTAGTTGCTTTCCCATAGATAAATCGTTGTGTATGTGTGTTGAATCATGTATTATGTTTATGATTTCCTTTCTCGATCGTGAATTTATTTCCGCATATGAGTAGAGTAGATTTCAGTCTTATGTTTTATTAAATTACATGAGTAGTTTTGAATCTACATAGAATTTCTACATGGTATCAGAGCATGATTCACAGTAGAGAAGAGAATTCGAAATTGTTATTGCAAGAGGATCGAATTTGCAGGATCAATTCTTCAAGGCTAGCAGGATAGTGTTTTGTGTTCTAAGGCTTGAGTATGCCCTTGAGGGTAGCTAGAACTTTGTTGCTTGGAAGGAATGCATGGATACGGTACAAGACAATGGGTTGAAGGAATTTTTCATGCATGACATTCCAAAACAAGGATCATCTAACATCAAGGATCTAACAGAATGGAGGAAGTGTGTAGCCAAGGCGAGGAAAATAATATTGGAGGGTGTGAAGGACCACATTGTATCCAATCTCCACTGGAAAGAAACCCCATATGCAATGTGGCAAGCACTGATATATTTTTTCCAGAACAACAGTGACCACAAGAAACTAACACTCAAAGATAAGCTTCGAAATATCCAGATGCAGAAGACTAAATCTATTCAGCAATATCTGAGCAGGTTCACATAATTTCATGATGAACTTGGAGGAGTTTTGGTTACTATTGTGGAGGATGATCTCATGAGTCTAACCCTTCTAGGCCTTCCCAAGAGCTTGGAAAATTACCAAGATTCAGTAAATGGGAGGGAAAGTATACTATATTGGGAACGCCTTTGGTCCGATTTGGTATAGGAGGAGATAAAGCGGAACACCAAAGATGGGACCTCATCCAAGTGTGAGGTTGAGGAGAGTTGTGCCTTGGATGGAAAGGAAAATAAAGGGAAAGGGAAGAAATCCCAATCCAAAGCATAATTTGGTCAAGGGCACAAGAAGAAAGACTTGTCCAAAATCAAGTGCTTTCATTGTCATGAACTGGGACACTATGTGACAAAGTGTCCATGCAAGAAGGCAGCCAAGAATCCCTTAGAAGGAGTGGCGGGTGAAGCTTTGGCTTCATAGTTCGAGCTTCATTTCACCTTCATCTCATGCATGGTGAATACGGTGATGGGTAGTGTGTGGTTCATGGACAATGGTGCCTCATTCCATATGACAGGCAACAAAGAATTTTTTAGTGACTTGGAGGAGAAAGACCTCCAAATGCACATTGAGATAGGAGTTGATGGGAGATATGGCATAATTGATATTGGTACAGTTAATTTTCAAAGGGAGTCTATCTCCCCTCTCAAACTCAAGGATGTCATGTATTTTTCGGGTCTAAAGAAGAATCTCATTTCAGTTGTTATGTTGGAAGATTGTGTCTACGACGTGATATTGAGCAAAGGGAAATATTTGTTGAGACACATAGCCACGGGATAGGTGAAGTAGATCGGGGTTCGTGTGAAGAACCTATATAAATTATATGTGGAAGATTGTGCAACATTGAGCACAAAAGCAGAGAAGGTGCGGGGACGAGATATCGATGAATTATGGCATACAAGACTTTTCCATTTGCATCATAACGCTTTGAAGATCATGTAACAGATTTCCACATGCCTCCCCAAAGGAGCACTAAAACAACATGATACATGCAAAGGGTGTACCATGGGGAAATACGCAAAATCCACCTTCAATGATCGGGATAGTAAAGCGCAAAAAATCCTTGAAAGGATCCACTCTGATGTCTGTGGACCTTTCTCAACAGCCTCCACTGCCAAGCACATGTATTATGTTATATTTGTAGATGATTTCTCACATAAGTGTTAGATCTTATTCATGCAGGAGAAAGACAAGACATTCTCCGAGTTTGTTGAATTTAAAGCACCTGTTGAGAAATAAACAGGAAAGAAAGTAAAGGCTCTCACGAGCGATAACGAAGGTGAGTGCATGTCGAATGAGTTTAAATTTTGTTTGTGCAAAGTTAGGCATTTGATGGGAATTAACAGCACCCCACAACCCACATCAGAATGGGGTTGCTGAGAGAAAGAACAAACATATTGTAGGAGAAACAAGGGCGATGTTACATGACCAAGGCCTACCAATGCATTTGTGCACTGAAGCATGCAACACAACGGTCTATTTGCAGAATATGAGTCCTCATCAGATTCTTGACATGAGTACACTAGAAGAAGATTATTTAGGGAAGAAACCAGATGTGTCACACTTCAGGATCTTTGGATCATCAATTTACTATCACGTTTCCAAGGAATCAAGGAAAAAGCTAGAGGCAACAATAGAGTTGGCATATTTGTGGGGTACACAAAAACACCTCACAACTATCGTGTGTACTTGTCATCCCTTAGGATGACAGTTATTCATAGGGATGTGAATATTGATGAGGAGAATGCAATGGGGTGTTCTCTTGAGAGGGAGCTTCAGTTGTATTCATATTAGGAACTTTTAGCTCCAAAGGAAGAACCTCAGGAAGTTGTGGAACAACCACAAGAAAAGGAGCAGAGAGTGAAGACAACCACTCAAGCAGAGACATCCAAAGAAGGAAGGAAGCAAACTAGGGAAGCTGAAATATTATTGCATGATGCTAGAGAGACTGTGGGAGCACCCACTTCTTAGCACATGCAGAGAAGGTCACCGGATTAGTACATTGGCTACATGGATCTGATGAGTGAGATTGTACGGACTAAGTCATCCTCATTCGAGGAAGTTGTAGAGAAACCAGTATGGGTTGATGCTATGGTAGAGGAATATGATTCCATTATCAAAAACAGTGTTGGGAAGTGGTACCAAGACCATAGGACAAATCATTGGTGGGTTTGAGATGGATCTACAAGGTAAAGAAAGCAGCATATGGAAACATCGAGAAACATTAGGCCAAATTTGTGGCCAAGGGGTTCTCTCGGGTGGATGGAATTGACTATGAGGAGATCTTTGTTGATCTGGAGGATCCAAAAGATGCTCAAAGTTCCAGAAAATGCTCAAAATTCAAAGTTCTCAGATGCAGTTGAAACAAGGTTAATTGTGTATATATCGTCGTTCTTATTCCAATGCAACTTGAACGAGAGAAAAAATACATTGTATGACGAAGTTACAACTAATCAAAGTTCAGGTCCAAGCATGGCAAAAACGTCAATGGTCAACGCTCAAGGTTCCATGATCAACAATCAACTCATGGTTTCGACGTCAAATTTCCAAGCTCATCGTTCTTGCTGACACATGGTGCATTCAGGTTTCAACAAGTGTCGTCGTGTGGTTGGTTGAATTTGGACCAACCTTGAGGCGACACGTGGCCCACTTAGGAAAGGCCACGTGGCCCTGTCACATTGGTCAAAATTTGTTATGGATCGACCAACGAACCCAACAAGATTTGAACCAATGACCTATTCGCAAAAAGTCCTGCACCTTACCACTACATTTTCAAAGAGACTTGTTATGTGTAGCAGGGAACTTTTATTTAAGGTGTATGGCATCACATATGGGGGAAGGGATATGGTGGGAGCTCGCCAGATCCCCCAACATGGTTATCAACCACCAACGTTATCACAACACCTTCTTGCTATGGGTAACAACCTAGGCCATAAACATTAACATATACAGTGTATATTATATGGTGGGGTGGCGTGTCGGTTGACCCCACCACCATAAATTTTAAATTTTAAATTGTATATTATATGGTGGGGTGGCGTGTCCGTTGATCCCACCACCTTAATTTTTAAAAATTAATTATATGCAATACAATCACCTGTATATCATTCCAAAATCACACCTATTGAGGATCAAACACCCAACCTCCACTATATAACCAAAGCACCCAACCATTGAGCCACAGTGGTTTTTGTTGAATAGTTTGTAGACCGAATTTGTTTTAAGTTGTAGGCAAAGAGTATTTTTGGCCTAATTTTGCCATTTGGAGGCCAAATTGAGCATTTCAAAAGCCTAAATAGGGGTTTTTGGGCCTTCTGGACGCATTGGAAGCATTATTTTGATGATTTGTAGCTTGTAAAAAAGATGTGATTGATAATTTGAGCATCTTAATAAAGCGGTCGCACTGGAAGCAAACCCAAAGACGCAGCCGAGGAGGGGTGAACTCCGTTATCAACTTGTCTTATTTTTCTCGCTTCTATTTTCAATCTCCATTATTTTATTTTAATGCAAATGTTTATCAAGTTTAGGTGTTTTCACAATTTCGATCTGTTGCATAAGAATACATAAACTAACTTGAAATTCATTCAATAATACTTTCATTTCATTTTTGGATCATTTGATCCAGTAGCAAGATACTCTTCCATTAGATCAATTCTAGCACTTGTAGCGCAGATGGGATGGAAGATCCACCAGATGGATGTGAAGACAACATTCCTCAATGGAGTTATTGAGGAGGAGGTGTACATTGAACAACGAGAAGGTTTTGAGACCTTTGATAGAGAGTTGCATGTGTGCAAACTCAAGTGAGGGTTGGATGGATTGAAACAAGCACCCCATGCTTGGTACACCAAGATCAACAACTATCTTACCGAGTTGGGTTTCACCAAAAGTGAAGTAGAGGGAAACCTTTATCATATTGTTGTTGAAGGTAAATTATTGATTATAGTATTATATGTCGATGGTTTATTTTTAACCGGTGATGAGAAGTTGATCAACTCTTACAAAGAGGAACTTGCAAGAGAATTCAAGATGAAGGACATGGGAATCATGCATTATTTCATCGGATTGGAAATATGGCAAGGAGATGGGGACTTGTTTTTATCTCATGCAAGTATGCCAACGAGATACTGAAGAAGTTCTGCATGGAGACTAGCAAACACATGGACACTCCTCTAGCAAGCAGTTGGAGGAAGGAGGATGCCACTTTAGGTGAGGAAGTGGAGGCTACCATTTACAGGCAGCTTGTGGGTTCACTTATGTATTTGGAAAGCACACAGCCATACATGTGTTATGCAGTTAAATATCTTAATCAAGCAATGGTTAAGCCAACTAAACTATATTGTAAGGCAGCAAATCATGTGTTGAGATACCTCAGAGGCACTACTCAGCTTGGCCTTTGGTACGGACGGGCAGAGGGAGTGAAGATGCAAGGCCTCGTAGATGCAGAATAGGTAGGGATTCCATCAGATAGGAATAGCATATCAGGAGGAATTTCCACTGTTGGGTCAACAACGGTTTCTTGGTACAACAAGAAGCATAGATATGTTGCACTAAGCAGAGCAAAAACAGAGTACATGGTTGCAAGTCAAGCAACATGTGAGACAATCTGGATGAGAAATATTATTGTTGATGTATCGTACTATGATTTACTGTGACAATCAAAGTTGTATCAAACTCTTCGAGAATCCTAAATCTTGTTATCGATCCAAGCATATTGACATCTGGTATCACTATCTACCGGATTGTGTGCAGAGGCAGATTATGTTGGAGTACATTCCTAGAGAGGAACGAGGTGTAAATATTATGAAAAATGCTTTGTAAAGAGGCAAATTCGAGTTCCATAGAGGTAGGATCGGGGTATCAGATAATCCCTTTCTTGCTGAGAGGGAATGTTGAAAATGCAACAAGAAAATCTAGTTTTGACTTTGCCTTGGTAAAACTAGATTAAAATTCAAATTTCAATTTCAACAAAAAACTTAGAGGTAGTTAACTGAGGTGACATGGAACTTGTCACTCAGTTAACTCAGTTAATTCGAGTTGGAGACAATTGAGTTCAGTTTTTTTTTTTCCCAGGGAAAAATCATAATTTTCATTAAGATTGAAAATTACATGTTGTAGATGCATTACATATGCATGTTGTGACTGTTGTCACGTACATTTAGTTCCTCAAAAGTCCCCATTAGGGTGTACATCAAAGTCTTAAAGTAGCATAATTACAATATTTAAGTCGGATATATTCGTTCTGTCAAAAACTATCAAAATTCAGTCTATATCAGATATGTTGTTCTGCGATATCAGGTTGTTCTATGAATGGACGATGGTAATAACTAAAGTGTTGAGTGTCATTCTACTCCTCTGTGTGCCAGAGCCCCCTGTGTTGGACCATTGCCTCCTTGGAAAGCTTGTCAGAAGTGTTGTTATGTTCCCTGTATATATGAGAGCAAGATATATATGAGAAATGATCTATCAAATGCCAAATATCTTCCAAAATAGAAAGGTGTGTACATGACATGATGCATATTTGTTGAACCAATTTATTATGATTTTTGAATCTCCAAACACTTGAAGGTGTAGGATGTTATGCTCTAATGCAAATTGAAGTAGATGGAAAAGAGTGATAAGCTCAGAAAAATTGTTTGTTCCGGGTCCCAGACCCATCTTAATTATGTAGGAGTGCTAATGAGATAGGTGTAGAAGAGCGCCTCCCCCACGTCCCATTGGTTGTGCAGATCCATCGAAATAAGCCCAAGGTATATTGTAATTGATGGTCTCAGGAATGATATTCTGAGGAGGTCTGGGGGGTTCATCTTCGGGAATGCAAGAGAATCTAGATAATATGTTGGACATAATCCAATGCCAGTTTGGGGGTCGATCATTGAATATAGATGCATTCTTGGCCAGCCAGATGCCCCAAAAAACGAGGAGAGGGAGGCTCCTAGCTTTGTTTGTAGAGGCAAAGTTCCACCAAAATTGCCATGCCTCTTCTAAGTTCAGGCCTTGCCAAGATAGATTGCAACCCAGATCGTGAATAATGGATGCCTAAAGCACAACAGTGGATCTACAATGAAGGAGAAGGTGTTCTATGGATTCAGAGTCATTTCTGCAGAGTGAACACCAGGTAGGTCCATGTATGGATCATTTGAGAAGGTTATCCAAGGTGGGAGCAATGTTGTTTAGTGAACACCACATAAATAGTTTGGTGCGCGGAGGGGCCGGGAGCTTCCAAATGAGGTGCCACCACCATTCTTGTTTATGAGGGAGATGATCCAAGTACATATGCATGTATCCATATTTTGGTGTATAGATCCTGGATTTTGCTGGGGCCAAAATGATTTCATCGTCCCCTGTGCCAATGCGAATATGAAATTCTGCCAGCGTTGATGTGCATACCTACCAATCATGATGCAAATGACCTGGTAGAACGAGTTGGTTGGTAGATTTCCATCCTTGTGTAAAGAGATTTGTGATCTATGGCTTAGCTATTTGAGCAATATAACGAATTCCTTGTTCAGCCAGATGGTTGATGACATCCGAAGGGAGTGAATGTGTATTCCCGCTGCCTGACTAGGGATCTATGCCAATACGAGCTTTATTCCCTAATCTGATTCTCCAAGAAAGACCATTCCTGATATGAGGCAAGGATGTGGTGACCTCTTTCCATATGGATGATATGTTGCGATAGTTCCAGGTTGGCAACCAGATCCAATAAAATATGTTCATTGGTCGAATATACTTCATATAGACCACATGTGTCCAGAGATTCTTAGTTGTCATGATTGCCCATCCCATTTTTGCAGCAAGGGCTTTTGCAAATATGTCCATATTTTTTATGCCCCATCCTCCCCATTTTTTGGGGAGGGATATGTTGTCCCATTTAACCCATGCAAAAGTTCGACCCTCTCTATTTCCATTACAGATAAATCTGTTGCACAATCGTTGAATGCGGGAAATGATGGGCCAAGGTATCCAAGCCAGAGACATCCAATACACTGCGGTGGCTTCCAAAATAGATTTAAGAAAAGTTAGCTGGCCAGCCCGAGATAACCACCTGTAGTGCCATTTATCTATGCACTTTTCCAATTTGGCAATAAGCCAGCTCCAGTCTGCAATGCGGTAGCTCGAGGGTTTCAATCTAAACCCGAGGTATTTGGGACCATCCTGAAGGTTCAAGGAGGTAAAAGGAAATTGGTTAAGGGCAAGTCCTCTTTCCCGGGGGGAGCATTCGTTTAAGGTGATGGTAGATTTTAAGGCATTGCACATCATGCTTGTGGTTGTGTTGAAGTCTACAAGTACTGCGACAAAAGAATGAGTAGAATGAGGACATCATCTACAAATAATAGATGAGTGAGGGTGCATCCCTCGGCTATTCTGATACCCTGTAGTCATCCCAATTCTTTCTCATTCATGATCAGTCAGCTAAGTGCTTCCATAATGAGAAGAAAAAGGAGGGGTGAGAGGGGTCAGCCTTGATGAAGTCCCTTTTCTGAGTGGAAGAAAGGGGATGCAGAACCATTGATGAGTAGACTGAAGGATACATTGGTGATGCAACACATGATCCATTTGATGAAATTGTAGGGGAATCCCAAGTGCGTGAGAATCATTCGGATGTAGAGCCAATTTGCTTGGTCGAAAGCCTTAGCAAGATCTAGCTTGAGGATGATACTTTTAAGCTTTTTGTGTTTGATAGAGTGTAACACCTCCTGTGTAGTGCCAATTTCTTCATGAATTTGGCGATGGTGTAGAGAGGTAATTTGTTCAGGTGAAATGTGCTAAGAGAGAATGGGATTAATGCGATTAGCGATGATTTTGGCTATGATCTTGTATATGCAGTTGCAGAGGGAGATAGGACGAAAATCGGAGAAATGTTGTGGATCATCAGATTTTGGGATAAGGGCTATGAATGTAGCATTATAGGCATCATATAATCTTCCAGTAGTTTGGCATTCTTCGACCAAGTTGAGGATGTCTTGTCCCATGACATCGAAGAAGGCCAAGTAAAATTCAATTGGCCATCCGTCCAGTCCCGAGCTCTTTTCTTTCTGGAACCATTTTAAGGTGTCCTCAAGTTCTTGAAGAGTGATCGGTATCATTAATTGATCCTCATCTTCCTGATCCACAAATCATGGGAATAGCCTAGCCACTTTGATAATCTTAGCCAGATTTGTATTGGCAGGGGCTTTATATAGGTTGCGGAAGTGGTCAATTCCCATTTGAGCCAATTGATGGAAGTTCTGGGCTTCATTATCCTGTTGATCTTTTAGCGACCATATGGTGTTGATAACTTTGCGTCCATTTACGAATTGGTGGAAGAATTTGGAGTTCTCGACCCTAGATTTTAGCTATATGGGTCTGCTTCGAAGGCGCCAGCTCTCTTCTTGCTCTCTGAGGATCCGGGTTCGATTTGATATTAATTTTGAGAGTTGGGAATTATTTTTTTCAGAGCATGTCTAAGACCTCAAGGTCAAATCAATCTCTGCAATAGCCTGTTCTATTTTCAATTGAGTTCAGTTCATTATGATTGATTGCTAATTTCTAGTGATATATTTTAGTTAAATTGAGTTATGGTTAGTTGAACTGGTTCTATCTGCTAAAGAACTAGTGGAATGTCCCTAGTGGGGTGTGTACTTTAGTAATTACCCAGTTAACTAATCAATCAGCCCAAAATAATTGATGCATGCCAAGAATTCGAGTTACCCAGTTGAGATTGGAGTTTAAGGGTAGTGTACTATCAGTTGTAAATTATTATAAGTTGTACATGTGGTGCATGCAGTCAGAGATTGGCCTAAAGGAATTGCGCAATCCAGATTGAGGAATTTCCTAATTAATAGGGGCCTAATTCCTCAAGGAACAACGCAAGGAAATAAGAGCTTGATAGGCTGATAAATTGGTTAAGTGTGGCCATAATCAGTCTGTGAGGCAGTGAGATAGACTATACTAGTGCAGAGGTTGCTTAAGATTGAGCAAGCATTGTATTTCTTCTTTATTTTCTAATTAATGGAATACAAATATGAAGGAGTTTTGAGCACTTGATTTCTCCTAAATAAATATTTGTGTATGTGTGTTGAATCATGTCACATGTTTATGATTTCCTTTCTCGATCGTGAATTGTTTTCCGCAGATGAGTAGAGTATATTTCAGTCTTATGTTTTATTAAATTACATGAGAATTTTTGAATCTACATAGAATTTCTACAATGCATCATCTCCTCATGCCCTAGATTTTGGCTCGAAATACTAGATTTTTTGTCATTGATTTTCATGCCACTCACTTTCCCAAAAATTGCTAAAACTCCAAACAAATTGTCAGCATCCTGAGAGACCCATCACAAAAGATGAGCATATCATAAAAAAAGTAAGTGAGTTTCAACAAGACCTTGAAAGATACTTACTCCATGGAACTCACCTCAATACTTAAGAACAAATAGAAATTGAATAATACCTTCTGCAACGAGAAGTAATAGGAGTGGAGATAAGGGACAACCCTGTCTCACTCCCCTCTTGGCATGAAAAAATGGTGATCTAGAACCATTCATCAACACTGCGAAAGAAGAAAATTGAATGCATGCCATGACCCAATTGAAAAAAGTAGGAAAAACCCCAATCTGAGTGAGAATAAGCTTAAGATAAAACCAATTGACCATGTCGAATGCTTTTAAAATGTCAATTTTAAGAACTATTGCTTTCAATTTGTGAATTTTTATACTGTGCAATCCTTCTAAGCTACCCTAATAGATTCATGTATCTGCCTCCCTTCCAAAAAACCAAAATATTCCTTTGAGATAGACCTTGAAAGGAACGACTTGATTCTTCAGGCAATAACTTTTGCTATAACCTTATAAATGTTGTTATACAAAGAAATAGGCTGAAAATATTCAAAATAATGAGGTTTATCTGCCTTGGGGATAAGTGTAATAAAAGTGAAGTTGAAGGTGGCCAAAATTATTCCATTTTCTTTGGACTCATTTACCACTGAGGAATATAAGCCCCAATCAACTCAAACAGAGCCGTAAAAGCTTCGACCACCTACCCATATGAACCGAGACTTTTGTTCTTCCGAAAAGGGGGAAGGACCTCTTTTAGTTCATCCACAGATACCTCAACTAATAAATAACCTTGATCCTCCTCATTTACATATCTAGGGAATAACTGAACTACTTGGAGCATTTCCATTATTGGATTTTCATCAACCTCCCTAAACAAGCTTTGAAAATGTGTCTTCCCGATATTTGCAAATATTTCAAATGAGGAGATCTCTCTGCCTTCTGGATCCTTCATGCTCCAATGGAATTTGCCAATTTTAGCCCTTTGGCATAGGCATGAAAAAACTTTGTGTTTTCATCCCTGCATTCCAGCCATATCACTCTAATTTTGAATCGTTAATTTTCTTCCCTAGAATCCAATATCCCTCCTCCTTTTCTTAAGGGAGAGCAAAGATTCCTTTGAATCATTTGTGGTAAAACCTCCCCCCATCCTTAGATAGAACTCAAAGTTCATGTTCCACTTTCAGAAGATATTCTACCTCTTTTTCCCTCTTATGATGAGCCAAAAAATTAAGGTGTGCTTTTATGTTCCTTAAATTTTGTTCAAATTGAGAAGCCATCGAAAGACCAATTGAAGGATTAAAGGATTTCCAATGTTCTTTCACCAGAGAGAAGAACTCCTCTTCTTCCAGGTAGGAGGAGTTCAATTGAAAGGAATTTCGGGATTTTTTACTCCTCCTTTTATGTCTAGAAGTATAAGTGAGTGATCCAATTCACCTCCATCCCCAATCCATTGACGAACTAGATTGAGCCTATCCACCAGAGTTTCTACCATATGAAAACGACCTAGTCTTTTGGCCACTCTTTCTAATCCAATCCTACGATTTCTCTAAGTAGGTTTGATCTCTATAGGTTCAATATAAAGCAACTTATTTGCAACCAAGTTATGAATAAAAAAAACTAGAAAGGGGGACAGTCATAGCCCTATGTCCCCACGACTCTAACTGTCCCAAAGAAAAATTTAAGTCCCCCCCAATAATCAAAGAATCTCAAAAGATGAAGGGATTTGCAAAGAAAGAGTCCCATAATAGCTTACGATCAAAATTTGGCCCATACACATTTACTAAAAAGAAATAAATATCCAACTCAGAGGAAAATAACTTTAGCCCTAGACCAGAGCGAATACTCCAACAATTAAGAGGTTTTAACCGATGTGAATGCCACCCAATAACCAAGCCACCCAAGCGCCCATGAGCATCTAGGACCTGAATAAAGATTCTAGTAGACGAACAACATCTATACTTTCAAAAAACATATTGTAATTGAGAACCAATCTCTCAATGACAAGTTTTTTGGAGGAGCTTTCTAATTCTCTGCAGTTAAAAGAAAGAACTTTCATTGGGAAAATCCTCCCTAGGAAACCACTGCTTTAAGAGCCCAATTAATATATTGTTGTCTCTCTGTTGCCAGACAAATTAAGCCTTCCCTTTGGCCTTAGAGAGGTGAGATTTTTGGTCTTTTCCTTTTTTAACCCCATAGTTTAAATCAATCTTCACAAGATCCCTCGAAAACTCCCCTGGTCAAGTAAAAAATTGTTTGTTGCGGAGATTATGAAGGATAAGACTTTCAAACAAATCCTCAGAGAGGGCTCGAGAAACTGACACTAAAGGAGAAGAGGCACTTCCAAATTGCACAAGAAATACATAGGAAACTTGAGGCAGACTAAGGGTTGTGATCGAAGAAAAAGAGTCAAGATATAGGCCACATGATTAAGAAAGTGAAGCCCAATCTTTTCCAAGTTCATAAAAAGAATCAACGAGAAGAAATATGGGGGGGGGGGGCGCAAGAGAAATGTGTACCAAGGGAAGAGAACAAAATATTGCATGGAGTATCTGCTTGAAGTGGGTTTCCCTCTTCATTCCCAAGCAAAATTCCCTTTGTGTGCTTATATCAACCCTGAGGAGAGGCCATCTCCTTTCAGGTATATTTTTATTGTTCTATTGTATCCCGTCCTCAGATTCATAAATAGTTGCAGCTCCAGATGTATTAATAACCACATTGTGGTTATACATGGTACTGATCATGTATATGATGCTGAGGTTTTCCACTTGTTTGGAATTGCAGTGCTGAGGACGATTGGGGTTCTAGCAGAGAATGCTACAAGAGAGACTCTCTCTTTCTCTACTCTGTCGTTGTGATGTATTTGTGGAGCGCGCTCTGTGATATATTTGTGTTTGTTAATGTGACGTGTTTGTGTTTGTGTAGCGCAGTGTGTCAATGTGATGTGTTTGTGGTTGTGAACGTGATGTGTTTGTGATTGTGATGTTCATGTCTGTTAGTCTGAGAGAGAGAGCAGACTCTGTGGCAGAGGAGAATATGGAGTGACTTTTGATAGTTAAATGGTGCCTTCACAGAGTGAGTGTCAAAACAGAGAGGAGTCATGTCTTCCATTATTTTTTTAATTCATCCCCTGTTTGTAATATTTTTTGATCGTTTATATTTTTATAAACAGGAAGGAACTCACAAATCTACAGCCCCAGAAACTATCATCCAATGAATTTCAGGGCTCCTGCAGCGAGGACTTTCCATACCTTCGGCAACAAGGTATTTACATACTGATTTTTTTGGTCCTTTCAACTACAAGGAAGTTAGGTTGAATGAAAAACAAACTTGTTTGTGTTTAGAGTTTTATAGGAAATTCGACTTCAATTTTGATATTTAGGACCTAAATTCTGAAATATTCTGTTTCCTCTAATTTCAAAATCCTTTCAGTGCACTTCCATAACTATATTGCATCTAGAAATAGAAGACCCAACTCGTACTTAGAACAAATGACCAGATGACCTAGCGGTTTATTTTCCAGCCCTAGGATAGTGTTCAGATGACCCAACGGTTTGTTTTCCAGTCCTGGGTTAGTGGTTGGCCTATGGGAAGTGCCCTGTTGAATTTGTCCAGCAAAGGGAGTTTGGCGGCAAGAGATCCAATGTCAATATCTCTGCTGCGGTAAAAGATCCAGACAGTATAGTGCAGGCTTACTTACACAGCCTCAGGCTTACTTACACAGCCTCAGGCTTACTTACACAGCCTGATTTATCCGAGTCTATGTCCTATTTTTTTTATGAATTTTAGTTTCCTCCATGTAATCTTCTCATATGACAATCATTTGTTTTATTCATTGAACTCTTACATCCAAAATATTTTCAAATTTTGTCATAATCGATGTTTTCTGCTGTGGTTTACCATTTGGAAATTTAGATTGGACATATTTTTCCCTTTTCGTAACAAGAGCTAAACAATCTTGATCAGCTTCATCAATCCCTGTTTTCGCCATCTTAAAGTGAATGAAAAAGTACTTGAGCAGAGTGGTGATTCTTCCTAATTCCACTTGGCATTTTACCTAGTTGATAACTTGCACTCACTGTGAGAGATCCGATGGCTATACTTCCAACCTGCTGTTTCCTGCAAATCCGAGTCAAAGCCCCTGCAATTTTGAGTTAAAGCCTCTAACCGTTCAGGGTGCTCATACCTACACTCTCACACTCCAAAACTTAAAAGCTGGTGCAACGTGGAGTACTACAGCAAGGTCTTCATGGTCCAAACTGCCTCCATTTCAGAAAGGTTCTTTGATCTTGGAGTCTAGGACTGCTTCCTCCTCTAATGTCTAACCTTTTGGGGGTTACTTGTCATTCTCCAGCATCACCTCACCAGTTTCTATCCACCCAAACCATAATCCATGTAACGTTCATAGGGGCATATTTGGAGATCATTTGTAGGTCACTAAGGTAGACCCTACTTCTGTTGTTGAGGTGTACTAGACCCTTTTGGTCTTTGATGTCTAAGTCACATTCCAGATTTGAGAGAAGATGGCTGAACCTCAAAAGTCAGTGTGGTCACCTAATTACTCCAATGATTGCACCTTTATGTTTGGACGGCTATTAGATTTTCCAGAGAGCTGCAATGGGGTAGCACTCTTCACATTAACTCAACTTTGTGGTCTTTTGGCAACAAAGTTTATTATCTTTGCGGATGAACTATACAACCACTATTGTTGCCTCATATGTATCACAACTTCATCTATTAATGCTCTATTTCTGGGAGCAGATCTTTGTGGACAAACTCTACAACCACTATTGTTGCCTCATATGTATTGCAACTTCATCTATTAATGATCTCTTTCTGGGAGCAGATGAAGGAACACTATATCTTGGAGAACTTTTAGTTTTCAAAGGAGACATCCCACATTTAGAATCTTTGTTCAACACGAAGAAGCATTGCAGCCAACACATATTTCAAGAGCCTTTTTTGTTGGAGTGATTTAAGGATGTCAAAGGGTCACTAGTCCAAAACGAGGACTCCCAATTTTCTTTGATTTGATCCTCCCCCAAATTATGGATTTTTAAATTACTGGGCATATTTTATTATTATTAATTGGAGGAGAAAGTGCATCTAAATCTACTTATGGCTGTTTCTGGGAAAATTAGTTGAGGAGATTGAGGAGTGATATATTTTATTGTTTTACCTCGGTGAAAATTGTGGATCTGGAAGTCAACATGAAGAAGCATAGCAGTCAGCACAAGCTCAGAAAGAAAGCTTGCTCAAACAGTAATTAATGCTACCATAGTGTGCATCTTGTCTTTCAAGAAGCTATGAATATTTAGTTTTACACAAGATGCCACATGTTTTTGTGTCCATGAAACCATATGAACAATCCGTTTAGATAAACTTAACTTAATTCAAACAGCTGTTTAAGGTGAAGTCATTGAAGGATGTCAAAGGGTCACTAGTCCAAGACGAGGACTCCCGATTTTCTTTGATTTGATCGTCCCTCAAATTATGGATTTTTAAATTGCCAGGCATATTTTATTATTATTAATTGGAGGAGAAAGTGCATCTAAATCTACTTTTGGCTGCTTCTGGGAAAATTAGTTGAGGAGATTGAGGAGTGATATATTTTATTGTTTTACCTCGGTGCAAATTGTGGATCTGGAAGTCAACATGAAGAAGCATAGCAGTCAGTACAAGTTCAGAAAGAAAGCTTGCTCAAATAGCAATTAATGCCACCATAGTGTGCATCTTGTCTTTCAAGAAGCTATGAATATTTACACAAGACGCCACATGTTTTTGTGTCCATGAAACCACATGAACAATCCGTTTAGATTAACTTAATTCAAACAGCTGTTTAATGTGAAGTCATTGCAAAGTGAAATGACATTGGAATTTTTTGTGTTTCCTTAATGAGGCTATTTGAAACACGTGCTAGGTTCTCAAGATTTATGGAGATAAGGGACTTTACCCTTATTTCTGACTCAACCTACAACTGCTATTTGCATATGCAATATTTTGATAATGCATTGGACGTATTTCTCCATAGCTTGTCAAAAACGGAATAAGATGATCTTGGTATTGGCATTGCATGCTACCAACCAGGGAAAATTGTAATGATCAAGCTGCACTATCCAAAGGCAATGGTATGGATACTTTGAAATACAATGTCGTGACTTCTTATACACTGGTTGGTTTAGCCTCCAAGAGGACATGTGAAGTCTGTATTGCATTCCAACCCGCATTGAAGAATTTACAATTCCTCTGTACCAAAGGGGTGATATATGTCCCCATCTCATTTCCTGCCTTCCCAGGTTATCACTTTCTGATTGCAGTCCTATTTTATTGATGATACATAAACACACCCAGTCATTTGGACAAATGTGATTGGGTTTCTTAGAGTTCTACTGGTAGTACTATCTTTTCCTTTCGGTTCCGCAACTTGCCTACAAAAGTTATTTCTCAGCTTATATCACTGCCCTTGAGGAAAATTTCTCTCTTTAACAGAAATGCATAAAGAATCCAAACCAACAAATCTCTGCAGTGTTTCACATGCAGGGCTGAATGCGAGTTTTGTGACTAGTTCCTCACATGGATTTTGTCACACACACATCATTTTACATGACATCATCTAGGAATTACAAAAGCATAATACTGACAGTCATGTCTCAACTGTTGGAGCAACCCCATTTCATATCATACCCCATACCTCATTAGCATTAATTCAACTCCAATAGAACAGACATGAAATTCATTATGCATGTCAATGTAGGGCTAAGGATGTCATACGTAGTGACTGCAACTTGGATAAATCCCTGTCATTTTTGTGGCAGCTTGTCTTTAGAAGCTCGATTAGGGCGGTAGTGGAGTTAGTGTGTTTGTAAGTTTATAACATCCACATTGTGGCTTGACTAATGACCAACCCACTTTATCTGAAGAGAGTATGGTTCAGATTTTACTTTAAAGACCTTACTGATATGAGCTCTGGATTGACGCAGACATCATTAGTCAATTGCCTTACCTCGTTCTTAGGAAATGCATACACGATATTAGTGCACCAGATTTTGGACTTCACGAGATTTCTGTGGTCTTTAGATTGTTGAATGTAATAGCCAATCGTCTCCTTTGGGCTCCAGTGCACCCCGTGCAAATTCCTCCAAGTCATAAATAATTTGCTGGGCTATTTCTACCTCTAACCGTATACAGAATCCAGAATCTCATGCAGCCAAGGGGTTGCAGACAGCTCACATATATATCAGTTTCATTTCAATATGTAGTCACAACCTTCATAATTGGACTAGGACTGTAGCAAGGTCTGAAATTCATATAACCAAACAAGAGTCTCAGACAGTTCATATGTGCTTCAGATTCACTCATTATCATTGTGTAAACATAATGCATCCTGCGGATAGGCAAATATAAACATTTAAATGTAACTGAGGGTATAGATAAGTAGAAGTTAACTGGAGGCTAGGATTGGTGGTGCAATACATGTTACATTATTTGATTTCTACCCAACTAAGCCTCTCATATCTCCATTCCACACATACAATGCACAGTATTCAGATACCACTATTAAGCTTAATGTGTTCAGATTAGCGTTGCAAGGACCCATGAGCATTAATCATAACTCGTAATGACCAATTCCTCATGTACTCATTGTATCAGGGAAAGTGTCTTTTGATCCATTTCCTACGAAAATTAGCCATAATAATCAATTTCTCCCTCATTATGTACTTCAGATTCACTCATTATCATTGTGTAAACATAATGCATCCTGCAGATAGGCAAATATAAACATTTAAATGTAACTGATGGTATATACTATAGATAAGTAGAACTTAACTGGAGGCTAGGATTGGTGGTGCAATACATGTTACATTATTTGATTTCTACCCAACTAAGCCTCTCATATCTCCATTCCACACATACAATGCACAGTATTCAGATACCACTATTAAGCTTAATGTGTTCAGATTAGCGTTGCAAGGACCCATTTGCATTAATCATAACTCGTAATGACCAATTCCTCATGTACTCATTGTATCAGGGAAAGTGTCTCTTGATCCATTTCCTACGAAAATTAGCTATAATAATCAATTTCTCCCTCATTATGTACTTTGGATTCACTCATTATCATTGTGTAAACATAATGCATCCTGCGGATAGGCAAATATAAACATTTAAATGTAACTGATGGTATATACTATAGATAAGTAGAACTTCACTGGAGGCTAGGATTGGTGGTGCAATACATGTTACATTATTTGATTTCTACCCAACTAAGCCTCTCATATCTTCATTCCACACATACAATGCACAGTATTCAGATACCACTATTAAGCTTAATGTGTTCAGATTAGCGTTGCAAGGACCCATAAGCATTAATCATAATTCGTAATGACCAATTCCTCGACCCATGAGCATTAATCATAACTCGTAATGACCAATTCCTCATGTACTCATTGTACGAGGGAAAGTGTCTCTTGATCCATTTCCTACGAAAATTAGCCATAATAATTAATTTCTCCCTCATTATGTACTTCAGATTCACTCATTATCATTGTGTAAACGTAATGCATCATGCGGATAGGCAAATGTAAACATTTAAATGTAACTGAGGGTATATACTATAGATAAGTAGAACTTAACTAGAGGCTAGGATTGGTGGTGCAATACATGTTTCATTATTTGATTTCTATTCAACTTAGCCTCTCATATCTCCATTCCACACATACAATGCACAATATTCAGATACCACTATTAAGCTTAATGTGTTCAGATTAGCAGTGCAAGGACCCATGGGTATTAATCATTACTCGTAATGACCAATTCCTCGACCCATGAGCATTAATCATAACTCGTAATGACCAATTCCTCATGTACTCATTGTATGAGGGAAAGTGTCTCTTGATCCATTTCCTACGAAAATTAGCCATAATAATCAATTTCTCCCTCATTGCAACAAGTGAATTGTATAGTATATAAAGCTATTGAATGTGGCTCATCTCCCATGAGCATTGGTCATAATGATCAACTGCGACCCATGGGCATTAATCATAACTTGTAATGACCAATTCCTCGACCCATGAGCATTAATCATAACTCGTAATGACCAATTCCTCATGTACTCATTGAATGAGGGAAAGTGTTTCTTGATCCATTTCCTACAAAATTAGCCATAATAATCAATTTCTCCCTCATTGCAACAAGTGAATTGTATAGAATATAAAGCTATTGAATGTGGCTCATCTCCCATGAGCATTGGTCATAGTGATCAACTGCTTATGTGCTCATTGCATGAGGTGATAGGTGAAGAAGTGGCATTGCATACAGTGAAATAAAATCACATGGTATCAATTTTTCACCTATGAGACTTATACCAAGTAACCAGGATTTCACAGTAGGCTCGCGCCACCCTTTTAAGGCTTCTTGGCTCAAGGCACACTTAACCATGTAATTTTTCTTTTTCCATAGTCAAGACTACCTGGTATTCTGCCCCGATCCCACTTGCGAAAATGGTAGCAATTATTGTGCATTAGGAACTATTCATTCAGAGCTCCCTCCTCTTTATTTAAGTTAATATTTGTTTATTGCTCAGCATCAGTAGGTGGCAATAACATTAGTATCCAGTAGGTACTGGCAAGTGTATTCATTTTGAAAGCGAAGTTGGAATTCCATCAATTAGTTTTACATTGAATGGTATTGTGTACATGCTAAGAGTGGGGAAAGCTGGTCCTTATCTAAGATAGAAGGGTTGGTTCTTAAAGGTCTTAAACAATCTATGTAACAACAATTCAGCTCCCATATGACATCATACCCAACCAACCTTAAACACTGTGTCTTGTCCAATGTTAAAGTAACTATAATGCCCAAGTCATGCGATGTCAACATATGGAGTATTATACTATTGGTCTCTAGCAGTATTCTGTGGCAAACAACTGGCCCCAAATATTATAGAGGGACAACATTTGATAGAATTTTGGGCCATCATATCGAGGACATGGCCAAGCAATTTGATAATACAGGAATTGTGCAGTGTCTGTCTTATCATTTTAAGAAGGTTAGGTATAGTTACCATCCACCGCCTACTCAGAACTAGGTTCTTTATTCATATTTATACCCACAAATGACAGTTGCACAAGGGAGGCTTGGTAATGCAAGGAACCTCCAGGAACAAATTTTTGCTAAGTTGCAGACATATCATATGACAACATAGCTAATACAGGGAAATACCAGGAATTGGGCTATAACAGACCACAATTATTAGTATATATCAATTTGTGCATAAAACAAGCGGCATCACTTTAGATTTCTTGGAAGCAATAAGTTATGTTTGAAGCAACTAGGGAAGCTTCGACCTAACATTGTGAGGTCTTTCAAAGTGCTAGACGATTGGAGGTCTTCTTGTTATTTGTAGGCCATCGAACATTTGTAACATACCACATCTGGTTTGATCAGACATTTTGTAGGCCATCGAACATTTGTAACATACCACATCTGGTTTGATCAAACATTCTTGATTAACAGGAGTGCTTATACAACAATGTAATCTTTTGTCCTGGAACAATTAGGTATATTAGGAACAACACAGGAGCACTTTGGGCAACCCAATTAAAAAATCACTCACCAAGGTGTGACTTGGATTGGGCATTGGGATCAGGTTCATGATTTTCCTCCCAACCATTGGCAGGCTGCTAAATGCAGCTGTCATCCTGTTAAATTTGGACAACTAGGTCCAAACTCCATGTTATGATGCTCAGATTAAGAGGCTAATATTTTTGTTGGATTCCTCTTTCTGAGAGGTGTAAAATCCATATAAAATATATCTTAATCCAATGAGCAGAACTTATATTTTGAATTTATTATTCTTAATGAATTATATGTGCAAGGTCGGCCAGTTTTGTAATGTAGGCTCGCATGCCCAACAGATGTGTCACACACCCTCATTGATGGATATAAATACAGGAAAAGTTGGAGAGAATTTCATCATCATCACAACTCACATCTTCCTCTCTCATCAAATAGTACGAGCTACCAAAAGGACGAGTTTCAGCCACACGTGTGAAGGAGAGAGAGGACAGACCGTACGGCTGGGCTGAAGTACGACTTTCTGCTGCTAGGGTTTCACAGAAAGGTTGACCAGCGTTGACTTTGGTCAACGCATGGTCCAATCAACCTAAAAACTTGTGGAAGGTTTGATTTTTGAAGGCCGTACTACTTGGCACAAAAATCGAGGTCAAAGGGTTGACCGTTTTGCTGCTGCGTTGACTTTTAGCTTGCTGCCCCTGCGTTGACTTTTCAGGACAGCGTTGACTTTTGTAGAGTTGACTTGGGTTGACTCATCTACAGATTGAAGGGTTGTTGTGACACATGCTGGGCTGGCTGACCAAAGGAGACTTTGCTGGTTGAAGCATCCTGTTGACCGCCGAAACGAACATACACATTTTTCCTGTTTCTGATTTGTCTTCTGTAAGATCTACTTATATGTTCTATCTGCATTTTGCTTAACTACTTGTATGATTGCTGTAAGAAAAGTGAAATTGCTACTAGCATAGAACATCTACAAAACTTTACATGGTATCGGGCACATGTCAGAAACGGCTCACTGAAGAGGCTTCGCAGCAAAGTTTATGCAACAGGCCATACTAGCGACAATGTATTCGGCCTCCGCGGTGCTCAAAGCCACCGACTTCTGCTTCCTGCTCATCCATGAGATCGAAGCAGAACCAAGATTGAAGCAGCATCCCGATGTGCTCTTACGATCCACCACACTGCCAGCCCAATCGGCATCAGTGTATCCACGGAGTATCACACTCCCGGCAGTGTATCTCAGCCCATGGTTTATCGTGCCCCGAAGATATCTCAAAAGATTCTTGGCACCAACCCAGTGAAAATGATGAGGCTCAACCATCTGTTGACTCAAAGTGTTCACTGCAAAACATATGTCCGGACGGGTGTTCACATCAAAGCTCCTATGAGTTGACGATACTCAGTAGGATTGGCCAAGATAGGCCCAGCAGCGCTGCCACTCAACTTCTTAAAGTTGAGTTCCATCGGTGTCGACACCATTCCAAATCTTTCCAGAAGCTTCACAATATATTTTCCTTGAGAAAGGAAAATCTCTCCAGGTCTCTGCCAGACCTCCAGGCCTAGGAAATAGTGCATCAGTCCTAGGTCTTTCATCTCGAACTTAGCAGCAAGCTCCCTCTTACATTGATGAATGAGAGGGTCATCACCTGTCAGGTCATCCACATATAGTACTAGAATGAGAGGCTTCTCTTTCACAACCTTGAAGTAAAGGTTCGGATCATCATTACTTCGAGTAAAGCCCAGCTTCATCAAGTAACTATCCATCCTTTCGTACCAAGCTCTGGGTGCTTGCTTTAACCCATAGAGGGCTTTCTTCAACCTGCAGACATGAGTGTCTCGATCCTGAACTTCAAATCCCAGAGGTTGTTCTACATACACCTCTTCCTTTATTGCACCATGCAGAAAAGCGGTCTTAACATCCATCTGATGAAGACTCCATCCTTGCGTAGCAGCAAGGGCTATGATTGATCGGATGGTGGTATATCGTGCCACAGGTGCAAATATGTCATCATAGTCAATTCCTTCCTTTTGAGAGAAGCCACGGGCAACAAACCTTGCTTTGAACTTTTCAGCACTCCCATCAGATCCATGTTTGATCTTGTAGAGCCATTTCGCGGTGACAACAGATTTGTCCTTCGGTCTCGGGACCACATCCCAGACATCATTCTTCATTATGGACTCATATTCTTCGTGCATAGCATCCTTCCAAACTTGATGTTTTACGGCTTCCTCAAAAGATCCAGGTTCAGATTGTACAATAGTACTCATGGCAGCTAGATACCCTTGGTATCTACACGGCTTCTTGCTTTCTCGGAATGTCCCCCTTGGGGCAGCATGACCCTCAGCATCTTCGAGGGTGTCCCTGAGCCATGATGGTCTCTTTCCTAGTGAAGGGGGTGGATCAATAGGGTCCATTGGCCCTTCAATATCAGGCATAGTCTCATCCTGGGGTTCTTCTAGATTTCCAGGTCTTTCTTCATGATTTTCTTCAGATCTAGGAAGATCTACTACTTTCTTCAGGGAAGCATCTTCGTCAAAAGTGACATCATGGCTTATTTCTACTTCCCTTTGACCAGGTACATAGACTCTATATGCCTTAGAAGTCTCACTGTAGCCCATAAACATTCCTTTCTTCCCAGTAGCATCCAGCTTACTTCTCTTTTCTTTCGGCACATGAAAATAGACAGGACATCCAAAAATTCTAAAATGTGAGACATCGGGTTTCTTACCAGAGAAAACCTCTTCGGGAGTTTTGGAGTCCAGAGCGGAATGAGGGCATCGGTTTTGAATGTACACAGCAGTATTTGCAGCTTCTCCCCACAGAAACTTCGGTAGACCTGGTCACATAGCATGGCACGGGCAGCTTCCACAATAGTCCTATTCTTGCGTTCAGCAACACCATTCTGCTCAGGAGTATATGCAGTGGTAGTCTCCCTCTTAATGCCAGCGTCTCTGCAAAAGTCTTTGAACTCATTTGACTCATATTCAGTGCCATTGTCGATCCTCAAAATCTTGATCTTCTTTCCGGTCATATTTTCCACCAAGGCTTTGAAGGTACGGAACCACATGAAAGCCTCATCCTTCTTCTTCAAGAAGTATATCCAGGTTTTGCGAGAGAAGTCATCGGTAAATGTCATGTAGTAAGAACATCCCCCCAGGGATGTCACGGGCAACATACCAGATATATCAGAATGGACCAGTTGCAATATATCAGATGTCTTTGTGACACTTGAGGGGAAAGGTCCCCTTGTATGTTTTCCTTCAGCACAGCCCTTACATACACCTTCATGATTATTTCCAAAGTCAGGCATCCCTGTTACCACCTTCCTTGCTTCGGGAAGGGCCTTGTAATGAAGGTGTCCAAATCTTCGGTGCCATAGTTCGGTTTGTCGGATAGTATCACAAGTCATAGCTCCCAACGGACTCCCTCCAACCTGGTAGAGTGTACCAACTCTAAAACCAATTGAGATAGCTTCCTTGAAGCTCTTCCTCCACATGAGCACCTTTCCATCAAAGAAAGTTACATTGAATCCTTTGTCTTCCATGGCAGATACAGACACAAGGTTCTTCTTCAATTTAGGTACATAGAGTACATCTTGCAAACGGAGGACTTGTCCTTGGGACAAGTGGAGGGTGACAGTCCCGGTCCCTTTCACAGGATAAGTGGCATTATCCCCAAGGATAATTTCTAGATTAGTATCCCTTTCAACCATGTCAGAAAGTGCTTCCTTGAATCAGGTGATGTGTCTTGAGGCACCACTATCAATTAGCCAGACATCCATAGTGTCGGGCGGAGATGCAGCTGAGAGAGCAGATACCAGAATATACTCATTTCTTTTATCAACAACATTAGACTCCTCATACCTGGTATTTCTGGTCCTCTTAGAAGGTTGATTGTTTCCTCCAAAGTGAGCCTTCCTCTTTCCTTTGGATTTGTCATTTCTTCGATTCCCATTCCTTCGGTTGTTATTGTTATCGTCACCATCGGGAGAATCCTTCTTGAAGGGGCATTCTCTAGCATAGTGTCCAGGCCTATGGCAGGTGAAACATTTACCCTTCTTCTCTTGAGTCTTTGTCCTTCCTTTGTCCTTAGAACCACCAGAGTTCTTCTTTCGGGAATGAGCACCATAGGCGGCATTTCTTTCATTATCAAATTCCTTCATCCTTGTTTCTTCTTGCATACATCTAGATAGAAGCTCATCAAGGTTAGGAATGGTATTGTTGTTGAGAATGGTAGTTGTGAATACTTGCCATTCATATGGAAGTCCTCCAAGTGCGGTGAGAACCATCTCACGATCAGCTATTGTCTCCCCAATAGCTAGCAGATTGTTCCTGGTTTCGGTCAACTTCATAAAGAAAGTTTGAATAGACTCGTCTCGGCCCTTCTTAATATTCTTCAACTTGTTCTTGAGGAATAGCACTTGGTTCACATTGTTTACTTGAAACATAAGTATCAATTTGTCATACATCTCCTTGGATGTGCCTAGTTGAGATATGTAGGCAACCAGACTCTTATTTATGGATTCCACGATGTAGTGGTTGTGAAGATGCAGGACCTACGGAGCGGTGTCGGTCGGGGGGACCAATCTCTTTGTAGGCCCGACCCTTACGTTACGGGAAATAAAGAAACTGACAAAGCAAGTTTCGGGCGGGGCAGACCCCTTTTTACGATGTTGATTGCACTGATAGATGGAGTTCTCCCTAGTTGAGAGGGAGTGTTAGATTTGGACAACTAGGTCCAAACTCCATGTTATGATGCTCAGATTAAGAGGCTAATATTTTTGTTGGATTCCTCTTTCTGAGAGGTGTAAAATCCATATAAAATATATCTTAATCCAATGAGCAGAACTTATATTTTGAATTTATTATTCTTAATAAATTATATGTGCAAGGTCGGCCAGTTTTGTAATGTAGGCTCGCATGCCCAACAGATGTGTCACACACCCTCATTGATGGATATAAATACAGGAAAAGTTGGAGAAAATTTCATCATCATCACAACTCACATCTTCCTCTCTCATCAAATAGTACGAGCTACCTAAAGGACGAGTTTCAGCCACACGTGTGAAGGAGAGAGAGGACAGACCGTACGGCTGGGCTGAAGTACGACTTTCTGCTGCTAGGGTTTCGCGAGAAGGTTGACCGACGTTGACTTTGGTCAAACGCATGGTCCAATCAGCCTGAAGCTTTGTGGAAGGTTTGATTTTGAAGAGCCGTACTAACGGCACAAAAATCGAGGTCAAAGGGTTGGCCAGATTTCTTCTTTGCGTTGACTTTTAGCTTGCGCACCTTTACGTTGGAATTTGGGGCAGAGCGTTGACTTTTACTGGGCACGAGTTGGTTGACTCATCTGCACTGGGAGGGGCATTGTGACACATGCTGGGCTGACCAAAGGAGACTTTGCTGGTTGAAGCATCCTGTTGACCGCCGAAACGAACACACACATTTTTCCTGTTTCTGATTTGTCTTCTGTAAGATCTACTTTTATGTTCTATCTGCATTTTGCTTAACTACTTGTGTGATTGCTGTAAGAAAAGTGAAATTGCTCCTAGCATAGAACATCTACAAAACTTTACACATCCCCTAGCATGTGAAACCTGTCCCCATGTCCCTAACTCCAGGGGTTAGGAACAACATAGGAGCACTTGGGGCAACCCAATTAAAAAAAACACTCACTAAGGTGTGACTTTGATTGGGCATTAGGATCAGGTTCATGATTTTCCTCCAAACCATTGGCAGGCTGCTAATAATGCAGTTGCCATCCCCTAGCATGTGAAACCTGTCCTCATGTCCAAAACTCCAGGGGTTTAAGAGGTCTAATTCGACCTCCCCCTTCTGGCAAAATGTACTCCGTTGTAGGCTGGTACAGGGACCCCAGAGGCAGCCACCCCTCTAGCCAGTGAAGGGTTCCAGAGGTGAGAATCTCCACCCTCACTCAGTTCAGGGACTCCAGAAGTAATCCACCTCCACCCAACAACCAGTGAGGGGCTCAGAGGTGAGAACCCCCACCCTCACTCAGTTTTGGGATTCCAGAGGGTTACCTCCACCTTGTGTTTGTTGCTTTAGTAGCTCCACCCAATGTAGGGAATCCATAAGCACTTTGCGTACCTATCGAGGAGACTAGTCCATGATAGCCAGAGGTCTGCTGTAAATTTCTGTAGATGTTCTATGCTTGATGCAACTTTACTTTCTCTTCAATACTAGACAATAATCACATAAATCATTAAGTAAAATGCTGATAGAACATACCAGAGGATCAACAAAAGACAAGCCAGAAAAATATATATTTGTTGGTGCGTTACGGCGATCAGCAAGATGCTTCAACCAGCAAAGTCTCCTTGGTCAGCCAGCCTAGAATGTGTCACAACAACCCTCAAAACAACCAAACGGTCAACTCAAAGTCAAACCCAGAAAATTCAATGTAGAACAGCAGCAAGTAAAGTCAACGCAGCACGGTCTATGGTCAACCTTTGACCTCGATTCTTGTGCCAAAATATACGAACTGCAGAAATTGAAGTCTATACCAAAAATCAGCTCCTTTGGACCATGCACTGACCAAAGTTAACGCTGGTCAAACCTGCGATGGAAATCCTAGCTGCAGCAAAAATATCTTCGTCCTTCTTTCCCACGTGAACAAAAAACTGCCTCCAAGGAGCTCGAACCAATCAGAAGAGGAGAGAGAATGTGTGAGGATGAGATGATTGAAATGTCCTCCAATGTTGACTCTATTTTATCAATCACTGAGGGTGTGTGACACATTTGTTGGGGGTGTAAAACCTTAAGGCCAACCTGCACATATTTTGAAAGTATTAAAAATAAATTCAAAATAAATGTTTTGCTCATTGGATCAAGATGATCTTTAGATCAATCTTGCACCTCTCTGAAAGAGGAACCCAATAAAAATATTGGTGTCTTCATCTGAGCATCACAACATGGAGTTTGGACCTAGTTGTCCAATTTAACACTCCATCTCAAGTTTCAACTAGGGAGAACTCCATCCACCTGTGCAATCAAACATCATGCGTCATCTCGCCGTAACTTGCTTTGTTGGCCTCTTTATTTTAGAACAGAAGTGGGTCAGTCACAAAGACATCATTCCCGACTGATAGATTCAGCCCAGAGGTCCGAAACCTCTATAGGACTCACAAAGAGTCTCATACCAACTCGAAGTTGGTTTACTTGACCTGATGTCAGTTGGAGGTCTGAAACCTCATTATACTTGATCCCAGATCAAGTGGATGGACTGTGCCATCCTAGATAGAGAGTACAACAATCTCTGATGCATCCATCAGTGTTTGCTACTAGTCTCTAGCTTTTCCCACCTCACTGGCCAAATGAGAGGTACTTCCCATGAGCCCTGAACTCAATGGGTAGGATGCATACGGGGCACAGATAATGAGAGGTGAACCAACTCAAACATCATAACGGTGGGGCAGAAGCACCACAAGGTTTGGAAAGCCTAGCCCCGTGAGTGCTTATAGCTCCGAGAAGTTATCCCCAAAGCACCCAGAGCTCCCAGAGCTCATCGTCCAACAGGACCCACATCATAGGGTCGTTCCACGATACCAAGACTCTCACGGAAGGTTAGGAACTTGACCTTCCCCAGGGGCTTTGTGAGAATATCCGCGACTTGCTCATCAGTTCCTATATGATTGAGCCTTACGGCGCCACGCTGTACCATATCCCGGATAAAGTGGTACCTGATATCAATATGCTTGGATCGATCGTGGAATACGGGATTCTCGGACAAGCGAATCCCACTCTGGTTATCACAGAGTATCATCGTGGTATCCAACACATGTTCGAATAGCTCACTAAAGAGCTTTCGCAACCAAACTACTTCACAACAGGCCATACTCACTGCAATGTATTCGGCCTCCATGGTGCTCAAAGCCACCGACTTCTGCTTCCTGCTCATCCATGATATCGAAGCAGAACCAAGATTGAAGCAGCATCTCGATGTGCTCTTACGATCCACCACACTACCAGCGCAATCGACATCAGTATATCCAAGGAGTGTCACGCTCCCGGCAGTGTATCTCAGCCCATGGTTTATCGTGCCCCGAAGATATCTTAGAAGATTCTTGGCACCAACCCAATGAAAGTGATGAGGCTCAACCATCTGTTGACTCAAAGTGAGAACATCAGGGCCCCTATGAGTTGATGATACTCGGTAGGATTTGCTAATAAGGGCCCAGCAGCGCTGTCGCTCAACTTCTTAAAGTTGACCTCCATCGGTGTCGACATGGACTTGCAGTCCACCATACCAAATATTTCCAGAAGCTTCACAATGTATTTTCCTTGAGAAAGGAAAATCTCACTAGGTCTCTGCCAGACCTCCAGGCCTAGGAAATAGTGCATCAGTCCTAGGTTCTTCATCTCGAACTTAGCAGCGAGCTCCCTCTTGCACTGATGAATGAGAGGGTCAACACTTGTTAGGAAGAGGTCATCCACATACAGCACCAGAATGAGAGGCTTCTCCCTGTCAACCTTGAAGTAAAGGTTCAGATCAACATTACTACGAGTGAAGCCCAGCTTCATCAGGTAGCTATCTATCCTCTCGTACCAAGCTCTGGGTGCTTGCTTTAGCCCATAGAGGGCTTTCTTCAACCTGCAGATATGGGTGTCTCGATCCCCCAGAGGTTGCTCCACATATACCTCTTCCTTTATCGCACCATGCAGAAATGTGGTCTTCACATCCATCTGATGGAGACTCCATCCTTGCGTAGCAGCAAGGGCTATGATAGATCGAATGGTGGTATATCAGGCCACAAGTGCAAATATGTCATCATAGTCTATGCCTTCCTTTTGAGAGAAGCCACGGGCAACGAACCTTGCCTTGAACTTTTCAGCACTTCCATTAGATCCATGCTTGATCTTGTAGAGCCATTTCGAGGTGACAATTGCTTTGTCCTTCGGTCTTGGAACCACATCCCAGACATCATTCTTCATTATGGACTCGTACTCTTCGTGCATAGCATCCTTCCAAACTTGATGCTTTATGGCTTTCTCAAAAGATCCAGGCTCAGATTTTACAATGGTACTCATGGCTGCTAGATACCCATGGTATCTACTCGGCTTCTTGCTTTCATGGAATGTCCCCTTTGGGGCCATATGTCCCTCAGCATCCTCGAGAGTGTCCCTGAGCCATGATGGTCTCTTCCCCATTGAAGGAGGTGGATCAATTGGGTCCATCGGTCCTTCAACATCAGGCATCGTCTCATCCTTCGGTTCTTCTTGATTTCCAGGTCTTGCTTCATGATCTTCCTCAGATCTCGGAAGATTGACTACTTTCTTCAGGGAAGCATCTTCGTCAAAAGTGACATCGTGGCATATCTCCACTTCCCTTTGACCAGGCACATAGACTCTATAGGCCTTCGAAGTTTCGCTGTAGCCCACAAACATTCCTTTCTTCCCAGAAGCATCCAAATTTCTCCTTTTCTCTTTCGGCACTTGAAAATAAACAGGACATCCAAAAACTCTAAAATGTGAGACGTCAGGTTTCTTACCAGAGAAAACCTCTTCAGGAGTTTTTAAGTCCAGAGCGGAATGCGGGCATCGGTTTTGTATGTACACAACAGTGTTCGCAGCTTCTCCCCATAGAAACTTCGGTAGACCCTGGTCACATAGCATAGCATGGGCAACTTCCACAATGGTCCTGTTCTTTCGTTCAGCAACGCCATTCTGCTCAGGAGTATAGATAGTTGTGGTCTCCCTCTTGATGCCAGCTTCTCTACAAAAGTCCTTGAACTTGTTTGTCTCATATTCAGTGCCATTATCGGTCCTCAAAATCTTGATCTTCTTCCTTGTCATATTTTCCACCAAGGCTTTGAAGGTACGGAACCACATGAAAGCCTCATCCTTCTTCTTCAAGAAGTATATCCAGGCTTTGCGAGAGAAGTCGTCTATGAACGTCATATAATAAGAACATCCTCCCAAGGATGTCATGGGTAGCATACCAGATAGATTAGAATGGATCAATTGCAAGACATCAGATGTCTTTGTGACACTCGAGGGGAAAGGTCCCCTTGTATGCTTTCCTTCAGCACAACCCTTACATACACCTTCATGATTATTTGAAAACTCGGGCATCCCTATCACCACCTTCCTTGCTTTGGGAAGGGCCTTGTAGTGAAGGTGTCCAAACCTTCGGTGCCATAGTTCAGTCTGTCGGATAGTATCACATGTCATCGCTCCCAGAGGACTTCCTCCAACCTGGTAGAGTGTATCAACTCTAAACCCAATTGTGAGAGCTTCCTTGAAGCTCTTCTTCCACATGCGCACCTTTCCATTAGTGAATGCGACATTGAAACCTTTGTCTTCCATGGCCGATATAGACACAAGGTTCTTCTTCAAATTAGGTACATAGAGTACATCCTGCAAGCGGAGGACTTGACCTTGAGACAAGTGGAGGGTCACAATCCTTGTCCCTTTCACGGGATATGTGGCATTATCTCCAAGGATAATTTCCAGATTAGTATCCTTCTCAACCATATGAGAGAGTGCTTCCTTGAACCCAGTGATGTGCCTTGAGACACCACTATCTATCAACCAGACATCCATAGTGTCGGGTGGAGATGCAACAGAGAGGGAAAATACAAGAATGTATTCATTTCTTTTATCAACAACATTTGATTCTTCATACCTGGAGTTTCTTGACCTTTTGAAAGGTTGATCATTTCCGCCGGAGGGAGCCTTCCTCTTTCCCTTGAACCTGTTGTTCCTTTGATTGCCATTCCTCCGATTTTTGTTGTTGTCATCACCATTGTGAGAATCCTTCTTGAAAGGACATTCTCTAGCATAGTGACCTGGCCTATGACAAGTTAAACACTTGCCCTCCTTTCCTTGGGCCCCTGCTTTTCCTTTGTTCTTTGGACCACCAAAGTTCTTCTTTCTAGAATGAGCAGCATAGGCAACATTTCCTTCATTTCCATACTCCTTCATTCTTGTCTCTTCTTGGACGCATCTCGATAGTACTTCGTCAAAGTCAGGTATCACATTATTATTTAGAATAGTAGTGTTGAACACATGCCATTCGGATGGGATCCCTCCAAGTGCGGTGAGTACCATCTCTCGATTAGCTATTTTCTCCCCAATAGCCAGCAGATTGTTCTTGATCTCGGTCAGCTTCAGAAAGTATGATTGAACAGACTCATCCTTGCCTTTCTTCAGATTCTTCAATTGATTCTTGAAGAATAGTACTTGATTTGCATTGTTGGCCTTGAACATGAGGACCAACTTATCATAGATCTCTTTGGATGTGCCTAGCTCAGAGATGTAGGCCACCAGACTCTTATGAATGGATTCCTTGATCATCAGCTTTGCTTTGATCTCCCCCTTCTTGTACTTTGTTTTGGCAGCAACAGTAGCAGTGGATGGAGGATCTTGGATTTTACCCTGCACATAGTCCATGACATCTTGGTCTTCCAAATTAAGATCCAATATCATCTTCCGAGCATGGAAGTCATCCTTCCCAATCAATTTGTCATCCTCCTTGAAGCCATAGTTTGTGGAACGCATTTTCTTCTTTGGTGATCGCTACAAATTAGGACTTTGTCTTCACCTTAGCTCCGATACCATGTAAATTTATGTAGATGTTCTATGCTTGATGCAACTTTACTTTCTTCAATACTAGACAACAATCACATAAATCATTAAGTAAAATGTTGATAGAACATACCAGAGGATCAACAGAAGACAAGCTAGAAAAATATATATTTGTTGGTGCATTACGACGATCAGGAGGATGCTTCAACTAGCAAAGTCTCCTTGGTCAGCCAACCCAGAATGTGTCACAACAACCCTCAAAACAGCCAAACAGTCAACTCAAAGTCAACCCCAGAAAAGTCAATGCAAAACAACAAGTAAAAGTCAATGCAACACGGTCTATGGTCAACCTTTGACCTCGGTTCTTGTGCCAAAATGTACAGATTGCAGAAATCAAAGTCTATACCAAAAATCAGCTCCTTTGGACCATGCGTTGACCAAAGTTAACGCTAGTCAAACCTGCGGTGGAAACCCTAGCTGCAGCAAAAATATTTTCGTCCTTCTTTCCCACGTGTGAACAGAAAACTGCCTCCAAGGAGCTCGAACCAATCAGAAGAGGAGAGAGAATGTGTGAGGATGAGATGATTGAAATGTCCTCCAATGTTGACTCTATTTATATCAGTCATTGAGGGTGCGTGACACACTTGTTGGGGGTGTAAAACCTTAAGGCCGACCTGCACATATTTTGAAAGTATTAAAAATAAATTCAAAATAAATGTTCTGCTTATCAGATCAAGATGATCTTTAGATTAATCTTGCACCTCTCCGAAAGAGGAACCTAATAATAATATTGGTGTCTTCATCTGAGCATCACAACACGGAGTTTGGACCTAGTTGTCCAATTTAACATCTGCAATATCCACCCACTAGTAATTAAGGGATACTGCAATTTGAGTACTACTTATCGAGGAGACTAGTCCACGATAGCCAGAGGTATGTAATCTCCACCCACTAGTCATTAAGGGATTTCAAAGGCAAAAGCCTCTACCCACTTCTACAACAATGAGAAACAACTACTTCCTAATGTCGTTTAAGCAATGCTCTTACAATGATGCATCTACACCTATTGTGATCGAAGACCAAATATTCCATGGTTTAAGTCTTATCCCTGGTTTGGAGTCTCTTGCAACTTTCACAATAGTTTCCAGAATACCGTTAAAGTCTTAGGCATTCTATATGTTTGTAATAAGTCCATATATTACACAAGTTCAGAAGTACATAGAGCATTGTATAAATTAGGGCATAGGCATTCTTGATGATTCTAATAAATCCATGTCTTAACAAGTTCAATTGTTTTAGCTCAACCAACTATCAATTCAATGAACCCTTTACTTGTTAGTAGCAGGATCTGAACATTCCACAAGAATAGTGCAAAACAAAGCTAAGAGAAACGAGTCACACCCTTTTCAGTATGGCAACATTTCAATAAGAGGAAAGGGGAATAACACGATGAAGCTAGGCGACCACAATCTAGGAATCAAGAGCATAACGTGGTTGCAGTAAGGATGGAGTGACATCTAGAGTGCAAACGATGGCCGCAATTATTGGGCGGAATGGTGAGATGACTGCACAATTAAATAGCTTGTGCGTTTAACTTTTTGTTGCAAACTGCACATTCCATTGCATGCCTTTTGTTGTAGCATGTTTTACCTTCTGTTGCGAACCCCTTCCCCTCCTCTATTGCCTTCTACCTCGCTCATTGGCCACCTTTGCTTTTGGTTATTCGTGCCTCCTTCTCCTGTTTCCTCCTTTTCCACTATTCAACTCCTACTCCTGGTGGTTAGGGCCTAGCCCCACTGGACTAGCCAGAGGTGTCCCCCTGTCCCCGCTTAGCCTTCTCACTGTTGATGGGTTTGTAGGCCAGTAAATTTTCTGCCATTTGGCCTCCCTCCCTTTCCTTGCTTTCCATTTGCCCATGGGCCATCTCTCCAAGCTTTCTCAACTTGGCAATATGTGAAGGAAAATCTCCTCCACCAGTTGCTAATAATCCTGTTATATCTGTCGGTGGTTGGAAAATCCTTAATTGCACAGTGAACCTCATGCTTGGGAGTGTATCAAAGTTTATTCGGTCTCACTTGTTGAATTATATGCACTATATCCCGTTTTTGTTGAATCATATGTGCTATATCCAGTTGTAATAATAAAATTTGGGTTATAGCCTTAATGTGCACCTCATACAAAGAATTGTTTATTGATAAATAGTGTCACACTCTACCGTTGTTCTTTTTCCCTGATTGGTGTCTTGAATTGGGTTAGTTTAGTTGTTAAGAATATTTTTCAGGGTCATGTATACCAAGATAACTAATAAGGTGTTCACAATAGCCATACGAATGTAACCTTCCACGTGTATACTAGGATAATAAAGGTATAAATAATATGCATACAAATACAAGGTGGCCTAGACCTCATTCACACCATACATACATGTACCAAAGCCGGGATTATTAGCACAATGTCTACCTATATTGCAAGATAACTGGGGTCATTGCAAACCCTGCCCCTTGAGGGGAACACAATGTTCTATGACCATATACAAAATATGTTAAAAAGAAACCTCACCATTAGATTCATCTCGTCAAGATGATTCTGGTAACATAAAAATTCGCCCCAAGCAGGTTCCATAACCATATGATATGATACCACACTTAGTTACAATGCACCCATTATTGGCCTTGTCAAGAAGGCAATGTTTAAATTTGGTCTTCAAGACACAAGGTGAGATGATCATGCATGCTTATTGCGACCTGCGTAGACTATAAAAGAGTGGTCCATAACAGGCATATTTGAATTGGAAGGGAATGCTTAGAGCTTCTTAACTTCAGCGTATACTGTTAGATGGAAACTTCCAATGTATCTCCAATTGGGCAAGCTTCACACATTTTTTGTCTGGTCATCTGATTCCATTTCTCTGTAGGTATAGACAAGTATGTCTAGTATTTTGTCGAGTTTGCCTTGAGAGCAATGAATCCATGAAAGTATACCTTTGCATATGTTCTACTGATGGATGGATACACTCAATTACACCATCTCATGTCAGTCCCTTTGATTGAGCTTTATGTATTAATTTGGCTGTTGGATATCTTGCCTGCCTATTGAAAAGTTAGTAGCTTGTAGCAACTTTTGATTAATGTTATGAGTGGTTCATGACAGTCATACGGTATACCTGGCTCACGATCTATTATGCCCATGTCCTATGGCAATATTAAAGCATGACAACACCTACATCACCCTCGAGGAAAGGGCAGCTTCTAAAGCTTTGACCATTTTAAGCATTTTAAATTTAGGTTAATTGAGCTGTCATATGAATTTGATTTTGTCCTAATCAATGAGAAACCAACATTGGTACAAATTGATATTAACTTCACAGCCTTGCACTTACCATCATATATTCATGGGCTTAGGAAAGTTGGGGAAACTATGCTAGGGTTGGGCTTAGGAAAGTTGGGGAAACTATGCTAGGGTTGGTACTTCACCATTTTAAAGGGAAGAAAAAAGTACCTGAGAAGCAGTGGTGATTCTTCCTAATTCCACTTGGCATTTTACCTAGTGGAGAACATGCATTCACTGTGAGAGATCCAGTGGCTATACTTGCAACCTGCTGTTTCCTGCAAATCTGAGTCAAAGCCTCTAATCGTTCTGGGTGCTCGTACCCACACTCTGATACATCAAAAACTGGTGCAACGTGGAGTATTATTGCAAGCTCTTCATGGTCCAAACTACCTTTATTTCAGAAGGGTTCTTTGATCTTGGAGTCTGGGATGTCTAACCTTTTGGGGGTTACTTGTTATCTCAGTCACCTGATATGGGGATAGGGGGATACGGGGATTCGAGATTCAGATTCGGGATACGGTGACCCCCGAAACATGACTTTTTTGGGATACAATACGTTATATATATATATATATATTAAAAATTAGATATTTTTTACACAAATTCATACAAATTCATTGATTCAAACATAGATTTAAGATCTTAGATACTTATACATGATACATTGAAATTTGATACATTGATACATCATACAATTGTCAAATTTACTCAGAAAGACAAGATAGTAAGATATTGTAGTTTTCTCATTAAGTCATCAAAATCAAAATGTGTTACATAAGTACACTGCCAATGGCAAATAGAAATAGAAAATACAAAAAAACTACAGTCTCCAAGACTACAAGCCTGAAGCCTCAATGAGTTAGAGTCAATGAGTCATCAATCCTCATCATCATAATCAGCATCACTGTCCTCATCCCGATCATCATGCTCAACACTGCTCTCCTCTGGCTCTGATGCATCCTCCTCCTCTGTCATCTTTGCATCTGCTGGTGTGGAGGATGATGCCTCTACTCTATCATCAAATGTGATAGGCTCTAGCAAACACTAACAGCAAACTAAATGCAAAATATAGAGGGATAGTGCACTTACCGGATGCTCGAATCTCTTCGAAAGAACTCCCTTTCTCCTTGCTAATCCTTTCTTCTTGCAAACCCTTGCTCCTTGCTCACTTCACAAACAGAAAACGGTGAGAAAGAATGAGTGGATTCGGAGTTTTATAAAGCAAATCGCACTTTTTTGAGACAGCGAATCCAGCTGTACGGGGTACGGCCGTATCCGTACAGGGTACGGTTAGGATTCGCCATACTTTGTACGGATACAACCGTACCTTGTGAATCGGGTACGAATCCTGGTGAATCGTATTGGATTCGCCGGATTCGGGATTCAGAGCCCCTGGGGGATGAATCAGGTTTCTAAGCTTGTCATTCTCCAGTGTCACCTCACTGGTTTCTATTCACCCAAATCATAATCCATGTCACGTCCATAGGGACATATCTGGAGATCATTTATAGGTCACTAATGTATACCCTGCTTCTGTTGTTGAGGTGTACTAGACCCTTTTGGTCTTTGATGTCTCAGTCACATTCCAGATTTGAGAAAAGATGGCTAAACATCAGAAGCCAGTGTACAATCATCTATTTACTCCAATGATTGTACCTTTATGTTGGGGCGATTATTAGAGTTTCCAGAGAGCTGCAATGGTGTAACACTCTTCACATTAACTCAACTTTGTGGTCTTTTGGCAAGAAGGTTTATTACCTTTGTGGATGAACTCTACAACCACTATTGTTGCCTCATATGTATTGCAGTTTCATCTATTAATGATCTATTTCTGGGAGCAGATGAAGGAACACTATAACTTGGAGAACTTTTAGTTTTCAAAGGAGACATCCCACATTTAGAGGCTTTGTTCAACATAAAGATGCATGGCAGCCAACACATATTTCAAGAGCCTTTTTTGTACGAGAGATTTAAGGATGTCAAAGGGTCACTAGTCCAAGACCAGGACTCCCAATTTTCTTTGATTTGATCCTCCCTCAAATTATGGATTTTTAAATTGCCAGGCATATTTTATTATTATTAATTGGAGGAGAAAGTGCATCTAAATCTACTTTTGGCTGCTTCTGGGAAAATTAGTTGAGGAGATTGAGGAGTGATACATTTTATTGTTTTACCTCGGTGCAAATTGTGGATCTGGAAGTCAACATGAAGAAGCATAGCAGTCAGCACAAGTTCAGAAAGAAAGCTTGCTCAATATCAATTAATGCCACCATAGTGTGCATCTTGTCTTTCAAGAAACTATGAATATTTACACAAGATGCCACATGTTTTTGTGTCCATGAAATCATATGAACAATCCGTTTAGATTAACTTAATTCAAACAGCTGTTTAATGTGAAGTCATTGCAGAGTGTATTGACATTGGAAATTTTTGTGTTTCCTTAATGAGGCTATTTTAAACACGTAAGTTCTCAAGATTTATGGAGATAAGGGACTTTACCGTTATTTCTGCCTCAACCTACAACTGCTATTTGCATATGCAATATTTTGATAACGCATTGGACCTATTTCTGCATAGCTTGTCAAAACTGGAATAAGATGTATCTTGGTATTGGCAATTTGGCATTGCATGCTACCAACCAGGGAAAATTGTAATGATCAAGCTCCACTATCCAAAGGCAATGGTATGGGTCCTTTGAAATACAAGGTTGTTTCTTCTTATACACTGGTTGGTTTAGCCACCAAGAGGACATGTGAAGTCTGTAGTGCATTCCAGCGTGTATTTAAGACTTATTCCCGCTAGTCCTTAAGGAATTTACAATTCCTCTGCACCAAAGGGGTGATATATGTCTCCCTCTCATTGGCTGCCTTCCTGAGTTATCACTTTCTGATTGCAGTCCTAATTTATTGATGATACATAAACACACACAGTCATATGGACAAATTTGTTTGGGTGTTCTTAGAGTCTACCGGCAGTACTATATTTTCCTTTCGGTTCCACACCTTTCCTACAGAAGTTATTTCTCAGCTTATATCACTGCCCTTGAGAATTATTTCTCTTTAACAGAAATGCATAAAGAAGCCAAACCAGCAAATCTTGGCAATGTTTCACATGCAGGGCTGAATGTTAGTTTTGTGACTAGTTCCTCATGGATTTTGTCACACATACATCATTTTACATAACATCAGCTAGGCGTTGCAAAAGCATAATACTGACGGCCATGTCTTAACTGTAGGAGCAACCGCATCACATATCATACCTCATACCTCATTAGCATCAATTCAACTCCAATAGAACAAACATGAAATTCATTATGCATGTCAATGTAGCGCTAAGGATGTCATATGTAGTGACTGCAACTTGGATAAATCCCTGAACCTCCTTTACATCTCTTTATTCAGTTTGTAATTTGTAATTTATTGTTGATGACTTAGACCACGATGATTATTCACCTAATTGTTTTCCATGTTTCTCCATCTCTGAGAGTTGGTCAAAGATGGTCATTCTCTTGATTGTAGGGTTACACCTTTAGTTGTCATTCCTTTCCTTTCACAATAGAGCCCATTAGGTCCAAGTGTTGAACTTGGGAGCTCTAATACCACTTGTAATATTTCCCCTTGAGGGGTGTAACATGCCCCCTTGGAAAATTTTCATTTTTTGTTCTAATTTTTTTGGTATATATATATATATAATTATTATTATTAGTTTTTAATATCTTCTTTGTGAGTGTATTAAATGGCTTAATTCTCTCCTTCGGGTAGGTTCCCTTCTATACCTGGGGTGCTCATCTGGTACCCACCATTCCTTGAGGGACTAGGTACGTTACCCATTCTAGGTCTGTGGAGACTGAGCTGATGGGTCAATTTCATGGTATCGACAGACCATGTTGATAAGAGGAGATTGTTTTGAAATGAGAAGACTCTACTCATTATACCTGCAATTCGTTTTATAAGATCTTATCGAGACTGCCCCCATTTTGTGGTGATGGCTCTATTTTCTAAGAGCAGAATCCTTTTTGTGGCAGCCTGGCTTTAGAAGCTCGATTAGGCCGGTAGTGGAGTTTGTTTGTAAGTTTCTAACATCCACATTGTGGCTTGACTAATGATCAACCCACTTCCTTTATCTAAAGAGAGTATGCTTCAGATTTTACTTTAAATACATTACTGATATAAGCTCTGGATTGATGCAGACATCGTTAGTCAATTACCTTACCTAGTTCTTAGGAACTGCATACACAATATTAGTGCACTAGATCTTGGACCTCACAACATTTCTGTGGTCTTTAGACTGTTGAATGTAATAGCCAATTGTCTCCTTTGGGCTCCCGTGCACCCTGTGCAAATTCCTTCCGTCATAATTAATTTGCTGGGCTAATTCTACCTTTAATCGTATCCAAAATCTAGAATCTCATGCACCCAAGGGGTTGCAGACAACTCACACATATGCCAGTTTCATTTCAAGCTGTAGTCACAACCTTCATAATTGGACTAGGACTGTAACAAGCTCTGAAATTCATATAACCAGACAAGAGTTGCAGGCAGTTCATATGTACTTCAGATTCACTCATTATCATTGTGTAAACATGATGCATCCATCGGATAGGCAAATATATACATTTAAATGTAACTGAGGGCATAGATAAGTAGAACTTAACTGGAGGCTAAGATTGGTGGTGCAATACATGTTACATTATTTGATTTCTACCCAACTAAGCCTCTCATATGTCCATTCCAGACATACAATGCACAGTATTCAGATACCACTATTAAGCTTAATGTGTTCAGATTAGCATTACAAGGACTCATGAGCATTAATCATAACTTGTAACAACCAATTCCTCATGTACTCATTGTATCAGGGAAAGTGTCTCTCGATCCATCCCCACGAAAATTAGCGATAATAATCCATTTCTCCCTCATTGCAACAAGTGAATTGTCTAGAATATAAAGCCATTGAATGTGACTCATCTGCCATGAGCATTGGTCATAATGGCCAACTACTTATGTGCTCATTGCATGAGGTGAGAGGTGAAGAAGTGGCATTGCATACAGTGAAATAAAATCATATGGTATCAGTTGTCACCTATGAGACTTTTGCCTAGTAACCAGGATTTCACAGCAGGGTCGTGCCACCCTTTTAAGGCTTCTTCGCTCAAGCCACACTTAACCATGCAGTTTTTTTTTCCATAGTCAAGCTTACTTGGTATTCTGTCACAATCCCACTTGCAAAAATAGTAGCAATTGTTGTGCATTAGGAAATATTCGTTCAGAGCTCCCTCTTTATTTAAGTTAATATTTGTTTATTGCTCAGCATCTGTAGGTGACAATAACAACAGCATCCAGTAGGTACTGGCAAGAGTATTCAGTTTGAAAGTGAAGTTGGAATTCCATCAATTAGTTCTACATTGAATGGTATTCTGGTCATGTTAAGAGTGGGGGAAAACTGGTCCTTATCTAAGATAGAAGGGTTGGTTCTTAAAGGTCTTACACAATCTATGTAACAACAATTCAGCCCCCATATGACATCATACCCAACCAACCTTAAACACTGTGTTCTGTCCAAGGTTAAAGTAACTATAATGCCCAAGTCATGCGATGTGAACATATGGAGTATTATACTGTTAGTCTGGAACAGTATTCCATTACAAACAACTGGCCCCAAATATTATAGAGGGACAACATCTATTAGAATTTTGGGCCATCATACCTAGGACAGGGCCATGCAATTTGATAATAACAGGAATTGTGCAGTGTCGCTCTTATCCTTTTAAGGTAAAGTATAGTTACCATCCACCCCCTACTCAGAACTAGCTTCTTTATTCATATGAAGACCCACAACTGATAGTTGCACAAGGGAGTCTTGGTAATGCAAGGAACCTCCAGGAACAAATTTATGCTAAGTTGCAGACATATCATATGACAACATAGCTAATATAGGGAAATACCAGGAACTGGGCTATAACAGACCACAATTATTAGTATATATCAATTTGTGCATAAAACAAGCGATGTCTCTTTAGATGGCTTGGACGCAATAGTTTATGCTTGAAGCAACTAGGGAAGCCTCACCCTGACATTGTGTGGTCTTTCAAAGTGCTAGACGACTGGAGATCTACCTGTTATTTGTCCTGTTATTTGCTAAGGCATGTATGCCATCCAACATTTATAACATACCACATCTGGTTTGATCAGATATTCATGATTAACAGGAGTGCCTATACTACATTGTAATCTTGTGTCCTGGAACAATTAGGTATATTAGGAACAACACAGGAGCACTTGGGGCAACCCAATTAATAAAATTACTCACCAATGTGTGACTTAGACTGGGCATTGGGATCAGGTTCATGATTTTCCTCCCAACCATTTGCAGGCTGCTAATAATGCAGCTACCACCCCCTAGCATGTGAAACCTGTCCCCATGTCTAGACCTTCGGGGGTTCTAGAGGTCTAATTCTGGCAAAATGTACTCCATTTCAGGCTGGTCCAGGGACTCCAGAGGCAGCCACCTCCACTCCTCTAGCTAGTGAGGGATTCCAGAGGTGAGAATCTCCACCCTCACTTAGTTCACGGACTCTAGAAGTAATCCACCTTCACCCAACAGCCAGTGAGGGCACCAGAGATGAGAACCTCCACCCTCACTCAGTTCTGGGATTCCAGAGGGTTACCTCCACCTTGTATTTGCTGCTTCCCTAGCTCTACCCAATGTAGGGAATCCAGAAGCTACTGCTGTTTAAGTACCTATTGAGGAGACTAGTCCACGGTAGCCAGAGGTCTACAATCTCCACCCACTAGTCATTAAGGGATTTCAAAGGGAAAAGCCTCTACCCACTTCTACAACAATGAGCAACAACTACTTTCTAATGCCCTTTAAGTAACACTCTTACAATGATGCATATACACCTATTGTGATCGGAGACCAAATATTCCATGAGGTTTAAGTCTCATCCCTGGTTTGGAGTCTCTTGCGACTTTCACAATCGTTTCCAGAATACTGTTAAAGTCTTAGGCATTCTATATGTTTGTCATAAGTCCAGATATTACACAAGTTCAGAAGTACACACAACATCATATAAATTAGGGCATAGACATTCCTGATGATTCTAATAAATCCATGTATTAACAAGTTCAGTTGTTTTAGCTCAACCAACTATCAATTCAATGAACCCTTTACTTGTTAGCAGCAGGAACTGAACATTCCACACGAATCGTGCAAAACAACAAGCTAAGAGAAACGAGTCACACCCTTTTCAGTATGGCAACATTTCAATAAGAGGATATAGGAGTAACACGATGAAGCTAGGACCACAAACTAGGAATCTAGAGCATACTGTGGTTGCAGTAAGGATGGAGTGACATTTAGAGTACAAACGATGGCCGCAACTATTGGGCAGGAGGGTGAGATGACTGCACAATTAAGTAGCTTTGTGCGTTTAACCTTTTGTTGTAAACTGCACATTCCAATGCATACGTTCTGTTGTAGCACGTTTTACCTTCTGCTGCGTTTTACATGTGTGTTAAGGTGCCAAAAGGAGGACATATGTTATATTTATGGTGGTTGATGTGGGGTGAAAAGACATGTCTATTTGTCATAGGGTCGACTTGAAGAGGGGAAAATGTTGAGATTTTGTGTATTTGGGGTAGCATTAGCTGTGCTCTAGCTCCTAAATTTTGAGGAAGGACTAGAGTACACTTGATCTACAAGACTCAGAAATGGATTTGGGAAATTTCAACTGGTTTAGGAGATATTAAATTAATTAATTATTTTAATATATTTCCTAAGTTAAAACTTAGGGAACTTAAATAATTAAAGTGAATTTATTAAACGTATGAAATTGTCTTAAGTCACACAGATCAAACTTTCTTTTAATCTTAGCCATTGATTCAAGATTTGATCATGGCCGTTGGTTTCCCAACGTGAAAAGTATAAAGGAAAGGCTTGGGGTCATTTGTAAAGACACATAGAGGCAGAGCACTGAAGCTAAGCTGAGATTCTAGGGCGGGTTTGCTAAGAATTCTCATAAGTGTTTCAGCTGCAGAGAGGGGAATTTAGGCCAAGGGGATGATCTGATCCCGGGGTCTAGAATCAGCAAGAGGCAGAGATTAGGTCAGAGAGGCAACACAGAAGCAGGAGAACAGCAACAGCAACAAGGACAGTGCAGTCCCTAAAGGACAGCGTGATTTTCAGGAAGCCCTCAGGGGTTACGCAGAGACCCTAAGGGGCAGCGTAAGGACTGCGTCACCCAGTTTGGGGTAACGTAGCCCTTTTCGAAGCAGCGCTGAGGGTCAGAGGAGCTTTAGAGGCTGACGCAGAGGCTTTCAGGGGCAGCGCTAGGGTTTATAGGCCCTAATTTTGGTTGACTTCTATAAATCCCGTTTGAGGGTGTGGATCAGTCATTATTTTGGCCCTAGATCAGCCAGTGAGCTGTAGATCTATTATTTCTCTGTCGAGTTTTCCAGATCTGGAACCCAGGCTTGTTGTATTAAGAAAATTCTTAATAATAAAATCCTCCAGCGGCCAGAAGATCGGTTTTCCCGCATTGGGTTTTTTCGTGGACTATTTGTCCAGAAATAACTGAGTCACTTTGTCTATGTGTGCATGTGCCATGAACTTGTTCTAGATCTGGATTGGTGGAGATCTGTTATGTGTTTTGCTTCAATTTTAACTTGAATTTATTCAGTTAATAACTTGTCTAAGTAGGAGGAGCATAACCAGATTAACAATAATAATTTCTGCATAAAGTGTAAAGATTCTAAAATTTCCACATGGTATCAGAGCAATTGCAGATCTAGGAGGGTCACCAGCAAGAGATTGAAGGTTCTAGCTGCAGAAAGCAGCTGGAAAAGCAACAGAAACGCAGATCTGAAGGGACAATGCAGTTTTCAGAGGCAGATTTACGCAGAGGGAAGGGTGACACAATCTAACGCTGTCTCTTAGAAAGCCCTCACAATTACTATGCAGAGGCAACTCAGAAACAACGTTGGAACAGTCTGAAGCCAGCCAGTGTGATGCAGATCTAAATCTGTCAGATCCAGAATAGACTGAAGAAAAGCTGCAGATATTTAGAAGGTGCTAGTGGGGTTAAATTTATGAAGATTTCAGATCTTTAGCCTTAGCACAAGTGACAAAGAGCGGGAGGAGATTAGCTTCTCAAAGAGTTTCTAGCCAAAAGAAACTTTCAGTTTGGTCAAAGGATCAAAGAGAGCTGAATCATAGTTGATTTGGCAGATTTCCAAGGAGGGAAATCAGTTGTCAGAGGGAGCAGAAGGTGCCTGTTTCACCAAGGGCCTTAGATCCATTTCTCTAGCAAAGAGAAAAGGAAGTTATGACACATTCTGAGCTGATGGCTCCTCATGGACTGCGTGATTAGGACATGCTGGATGGCCTCTCAAATTTCTTAGTTTGGAAGGAAAGTATCCTAATAGTCCTTGAGGCATACAATCTTAGAGACCATGCAGAGAAAACTCTGGCCACACCGACAGATCCAGATCTCCTTCGGAAGCATAAGGAGGCTGCTGGGCATGCCAAGTGGCTGATTATGGATGGAATCAAGGACCATATTGTACCACACTTAGCTGAGAAGAAGACAACTAATGAGATGTGAAAGGCCTTGATCTCCCTATATGAGGGAAAATCTGTCCAAAGGAAGATGCTGTTGGAGACCCAGATGAGGTCATTCATGATGACCAAGGGAGAAGACATGGAGCATTTCCTCTTCAGACTGCAGTCGATCAGAGATTAGTTGACTGCAACTGGTGCTAAGGTGGAAGATGATGTGATGGTCAGGACTGCCCTCAATGCAGTCACGGATGAGTGGGAAACCTTTGTCCAAAGTATCTTGGGCAGAGCAGACCTCCCAGATTGGGACAACTTGTGGTCAATTTTGCATCAAGAAGAACTCCGCAGATTCACCAAGAAGCAGTATAGCTCTGGATCGAGCAAAGTGAAGAAGAAAGATGAGGAAGATGCAACCTTGGCATCGAAGAAGCAGCCAAAGAATAAGAAGGATTTCTCAAAGATCAAGTGCTTCTAGTGTGGTGAAATGAGACATTTTTCCAACAATTGTCCTCAGAAGAAAAAGGACAAGGAAACTTCTTCTTCCAAAGCTGCTGTGGCAGATTGCGGGTCATAAGATGATGCAACCATGAGTGCTCATGAACCACGGAGGTGGGGTGACATGGATATGTAGAGGAGCCACATAGAAGTAGGGAGGGATCCTCGAGCAGCTCATCTCTTGGATCACATGCGAGCTACGACAGCCTTAAGACAGTAGTGGGACAAGTGGAGCAGTGGGTGCATAGATCACAGATGAGGCAGAGGCAGAGGCAGATCTGAAGGCTGGAGGAGCAGCGCAACAGCAACGTAGAAGCAGCAACAGCGTAGAAGGCTTCAGAGGGACAACATAGTGCAGTAGCAGCGTGAGAGATTTCAACACAAGGGGCTGATGTGACTTTAGTAGTGCAGAGGGAGTCTACTTACGCATGTAGAGCTATAGCTGTGCATCATTTTTTAGATGCCAGCACAGATCTGTAGAATATGGAGCTTCAGTGATGAGGATGCAGCCCATCTGATTTGTCTGTCAAAGATTGGGTAGGAGATTTAGTTGTCTCTCTCAACAACTGAAGTTGCAGTGCAGTAGATCAGTAGTGGCAGTGCTATGAGCAACATAGATGCAACATATTGAGAGGGACCTGCAGTACAGAGGTTGCAGTGGCAGCGACAGAAGAATGGCAGCAGCAGTGCAGAGTTGAGTGGCAGCAGGCTAAGCATCAGCAGCACAAAACCAGTACCCAAAGTCTTGTAATGCATAGTGTGATGTATTGCTAGAGCACACTCTTGATGTTAAGAAGGAGTGTTGAGATTTTGTGTATATGGGGTAGCATCAGCTGGGGCCCAAGCCCTTACAAACAACTTATAATCTAAGTCACTTGACACGGAGACACGGGACATGATGGACTTGCGGATTCGAGTGCGGATTCGGGACACAGTGATCCTCGGAACAGGACATGTCCAGACAAGTTATATATATATATATATATTAAAAATTAGATATTTCTTATACAAATTCATACGAATTCATTGATTCAAACATAGATCTTCATCTAGATGTAAGTTTTACAAAGATTTAAGATACGTGATACATTGATACACATGGGGCCACGTGTCCCGAATACAGTGAAGACTTTTCTTTTGCTTAATGGCGTGCAATTGGTATTCTAGTAACTCCAACCTCTGTCTATGTTTAAAGGACTAATAGTACTCTATTCAGAGGGTCTATTTTTCTCATTGAAAATAGAGAGAACTGAATGTACTTTTGCAGGTGCAGATTCTCAAAGTGACACGCCCCATGTGTGAGTGAGGTGTTGTATAGGTTGTGCCTTTGTTTTTAGTTCACACATTTCACTGATGCAAGTTTGAAATTTTTTTGTTGTAGATTTGTTAATGCATCTAGAGCATTTTTGATCTCTATTTATGACCAAGCAGAGCTGCCTCAAGCATGCACAAAGTGAGAAATGAGAGGCCAAATACAAAGACATGTATGCACAAAGTGAGAAATGAGAGGTCAAACGACCTTTTTAAAAGCTGTGGAGGGCTTTTCTCTGTCGGTCGTGTTCGCTGGATCGAGACATGATCGTGTTCGTATAGGACACAATCGAGACACGACATGTCCTGTACGAATAGGATCGAACACGATCCACTGGACACGAACTCGGTAGAATCGTGTCCGATTCGTTGGATTTGGGACACGATGGCCCAAACCAGCGATTTCGGTTTCTTAGCTTATAATAAATGCTTTGTAGGCCAACACAAGTAAAGTGCTCCACTCTAAGAGTGCATATGTGATGCTCCAAGGTCATGTGCACAATAAGTGCCCCAAGAAATATCTATAAATGGTGTGGTGTGTCTACATGTCTCCATCACAAGCCGACACGGATTCCATTACTCCCCCTAAGCCATGTACCCCTTTGGGTCCACTCCTTGCATGAGCACTGTCATAACTTATTAATCCTTGAGCCAAATCCAAGCCTCCATCCACGGATCCCAACTACTCCTTGCTATTTTGGATCTAATTCCCTCCTCTTAGATGCACAACACTCCTAGATAGGGCATCTTAGAAGCAAGTAGATCGTTCCATGAGGCCATCATGAAGCATGCCCCTAAGTTATTAAGAAAACTTCAACACCTTAGGGAAGAACATGTCTCCATCACAGGCCGACATGGATTCCATTGCTCCCCCTAAGCCATGTACTCCTTTGGGTCCACTCCTTGCACGAGCACTGCCATAACTTATTAATCCTTGATCCAACTCCAAACTTCCATCTACGGATCCCAACTACTCCTTGCTATTTTCGCTCTAATTCCCTCCTCCTAGATGCACAACGCTCCTAGATAGGGCATCTTAGAAGCAAGTAGATCGTTCCATGAGGCCTTCATGAAGCATGCCCCTAAGTTGTTAAGAAAACTTCAACACCTTAGGGAAGAATGCCAAGCAAGCACCTAATTAAGGTCATGCAACTATTGAGCAATAACTTCATGCCCCCTAAGTTATTAAGAAACACCCTGGGGAAGAATGCCAAGCAAGCACCCAATTAAGGTCAAACAACTACTGAGCAATCTACTTCAAATGTGCATCACAAACCATCTCCCATGTGTCATTTCATCTCTGACCATCTGAGGATTGAATCTCATTAAGCACCCTTAAACATGTTGTAAACACTTTTGGAGTAACCTAAAAGCTAGCAATTACCTCTCCATATTCTTGTTGAGTCTACAAAAAAAGGGACCAATTTGTTAAATAATATGACAACGTAGCCTTTGATTTGGAGTCCTTACACATCGGATTCGGGATCATTATTACATTTGGTTTATAAATGACAACAAATATTTTGAAGGCTAGCTTCTTATGGGCATCTCATACCCCTTTCACATTCAGGGAGAGGCTTTTCATGGATGAACTCTCTTTGAGCCCCCTACTCTAAGGCCCCACTTGATAGTCATTTGTTTCCCCTAATGTCTTTTTAGCCTTCTGTTTAACTAATGATAGATAAAACCTCCATGTATCCTTCAATAATACTTTCGGGAGTTTTCTGTTCGGGTCTTAATTTTTAACAAACATATTTCTTCCCTACCACTTTCGGTTCAATTCCTTGCACCTTAGAAGATGAACTACTCGCTACAACCAAAACAACCAAAACTTTGTAATCCCAACTGGGTTTGTATATCAGGTAAAATTTTCCATATCCTTAAGGTTTTTGAAGACTTCAGATTTTTTTTTTATGGAGTTTGAATCCTTAGCCATAAGGGAAATTGGGTGTGGGAGGTCTTTTGAAGGGTTTTCTACTAAACTATCTAGCTTTACTAATGACTTGGAGTATGGATTAGGATTATTTTAAAGCATTCCTTTGTCTATTGACCCACTTGGTGCTTCCCTCATTGAACTTGCTTTTGCACGTAACTTCTTTGACGTAACGTTCTTGCTATTTTCTAGAATCTGGGCTCAAAAGTTCTTTGTGGGTCAATCTAAAGACTATTTAAACCAATTGAGCCTCAATTTGGATTCCGAACACATAGTTGAGTCAATGTGTGTGTGTGTGTGTGTGTGTGTGAGGAGGGGGGCATATGGAGTCAAGGAATCAAACAATTTTAGGGTTTCGTTGGAGTCATAATTATATCCAAACAAACTATTGCAAATAAACTAACTTAACCAAGGGTTTGAGCTCTAAGGTCTGAATTTTTTGGATGATTAAGGGAAAGTACAAGCTATCTCTATTGCTTTATCTATTTCTCTATCAAGGGTGTAATCAACAAGGGAAAATGAAGCAAATACCATAACACATGAACAATTATCCCATGTAACATAATACCAGGATAAATCAAATAAACTTACTTCAACATGCATCATCCAAAATCCACCATAAGCATGCATGAGAAGAGCATTACATCACAATTCCAACCAAGAAAAGTATGTGAACTCATCCATCCATAGCCAAATTATAAGAGGGAAAATGACATAAATCCATAGCCAAATTATAAAAGAGAAAATGACATAAATCCATAGCCAAATTATAAGAGAGAAAATGATACAATTTTCAGACTCGTGAAGGGATTTTTCCCTAAAATCCAACCATGAGAAAATTAGAGGAAGTGCACCTCTTAGTTCAACATGCATCATCCAAAATCTACCAGAAGCATGCATGAGAAGAGCATTACATCACAATTCCAACCAAGAAAAGTATGTCAACTCATCCATCCATAGCCAAATATTATAAGAGAGAAAATGACATAATTTTCAGACTTGTGAAGGGATTTCTCCCTGAAATCCAACCATGAGAAAATGAGAGAAAGTGCACCTCTATTTACAGATGAGGTGCTCAAATTCCATCACATTAAATTATTAATTTTGTAGGCTAAAATTTCCTATACTAGCCTATGGAGGGGCAACATGCCTTTTTCTTCAATTATTTAACCTAGAAACAAATTTTTAGGGGCAATTACGCCACATATACAAATAGTTAAAAGCTAAAAGGGAAAAGCCCTCAACAATGACCCATCTTTGCAAATAAGGGGGAATGGGTGCTTTGGTGTAGAGTTTAGTCTCCATATGGCCTTCAATGCATAAGGGATCTTCAATTAGTTTTCAAATTCTGCCATGAAGCCCTCAAAGTAGGCACATAAGCCCCCAGTGGGAATGACCTCTTTTACAAGTGTTTAAAAATGACTTCAAAACTGCCCATGTGCTCACCTTTCTTCCTTTCACAAGTGGACACACGGGCTCCCAAATGATCATTCAACCATTCCCACCCTAGCAATGGGTTTCCATTAATTTTAGATAACAATGGTAAGTTCTATGCTTAACACTTTACTTCAATGTTCCTTTAGCAACCCATTGACAATTTCCAAAATTTTCAGTAGCAATCACATTAACTTATGACAATTTCCAAAATTTTTTAGTAGCAATCACATTAACTTGAACACATTGTCAGTAAATCCAGACAGAACATAAAACAAAGCGCCGAAGACAAGCCAAGACAAGAGGACATAATATTTGGTGGATGCCAGGGAAAAATCCCAATGTGGGGAAAACCCTTGATTAAAATCTTCTTATTATTATTCAATAGTTCAGTAGAGAGAGAGTACATAGATCATTTTCACTTGCCCAGTTCCACTTGCCCACTACATGGTCAAAACAACCCGTACAAAACAACAGTCAACAATAGTCAACTTTTAGCCCTAACCAAAAAGTCAACGCTGGTTGAATCAACATCAAATCACAGATCAGTTTCACTTGCCCACTACACGGTCAAAATAGTTCGTACAAAACAACAATCAACAATAGTCAACTTTTAGCCCTAACCAGAAAGTCAATGTTGGTCAAATCAACATCAAATCAACTCCTTAGCAGCTCGGTCAATGTCAATCAACTCGGCCTCCAAGAAGGGTCAAAGTTAGCCCAAAACAGTCCCTGAAACTTTGGTCAAACTCGATCAAACTTCAGTTATCCCTGCGGTCAAACAAGCTTGCAGTCAATGCAGGTCAAACAACCCCAATCACCTCGATTTTTGTGCCCAACAGTACGACCTCACAAAATTGGAATTCTGCCCTGAAAATCGTAGTCAAATTCGGTCAACGCTAGTCAACACTGGTCAACAAACTATAATTTTCGGCTTGCAATATGCCTCTGCAATTTGTCCTTTAGTCACACGTGTGAGAGAGAAAGAGAGAAACCCAAGCTGTTGAACCAATATGATGTGGAGATAGAGAAGAATGTGTGAGTGAATGATGTCCAAATGAGGCGAGATGTCACTCCTATTTATACAATTATACAATTCGTTGAGGGTGAAGAAACACATCTATTGGACTTTCTGAGCCGACATTTGAATGAGACTGACCTTGACAATTTGCACACGTGAAAATAAATTCAAAATCATACTTTTGCTTATTCGAATGAGATGATCTTTAGATCAATCTTCGACCTCTTGAAAAAAGAGGAATCCAATAAAAATATCATCTGCATCATATGAGTTGTCCCAAGGTGGAATTTGGCCCTTAACACTCCCTCTCAACTAGGGAGAATTCCACTTGCCAATCCAACAGCTGTCACAGATCATCATGCCATCCTGTCATCATGAACCATCTCTGCTCTGCTCTGAACCATGAAGTAATAATGAAGAAAAATTGATCGAGAGTGAGTCACAAGACCTTACCACTCTCAACTAATAAAGGTCAGTCCTCAGTTGATCCCAGATCAAGTTGTTGAACAACATGCATCCTGGACATAGAGAGTACGACAATACATTGCGTCCATCGGTAGTGCTATGGTCCCTATCCACATTTCCCAACTCATTGGCCAAATGAGAGGTACTTCCCATGAGTCCCAGACTACATGGGTATGATGTATGCTAGGGCACCAGGAGAAGGTGAACCACTCATCTTGCTCATATGCCATAGGAGAAGGTGAACCACTCATCCTATGCATATGTCAATCATAGGGGAAGGTGAACCACTCACCTCGGGGTATCACAGGGGAAGGTGAACCACTCACCTAGTACACAACGCACCACTAGGGGAAGATGAACCACTCACCTTATGGTCGCTCATAGCTCCAAGAAGTACCCCAAGCCCCCAGGAGCTCCCAAAGCTCAATGTCCAACTCATGCGGGACCCTCATTAGAGGGTATTTCCATGACTCCAAGTCTCTCATAGAAGGCTAAGAATTTGACCTTCCCCAAGGGCTTCGTGAGAATGTCTGCGACATGCTCATCAAATTTGATGTGATGGTGCCTTATTGCTCCCTGTTGTACCATATCCCGGAAAAAGTGGTACCTGATATCAATATGCTTGGAACGGTCGTGGAACAGGGGATTCTTTGAAAAGCGAATCCCACTTTGGTTATTGCAGTAAATCACGATGGTATCCAATACATGCTCAAATAGCTCACTAAAGAGATTTCACAACCAAACAACTTCACAACAGTCCATACTAGCAGCAATTTATTCAGCCTCAACGGTGCTTAAAGCAACCGATTTCTGCTTCCTGCTCAACCAAGATATTGAAGCAAACCCCAATGAGAAGCAACATCTAGATGTGCTCTTACAACCCATCACACTGCCAACCCAATCAACATCAGTATATCCATGTAGCCTCAAAATTTCGACAGTTTATCTCAAACCATAGTTGATTGTGCCCCAAAGATATCTCAAGAGATTCTTGGCAGCAATCCAATGTATGTGATGAGGCTCGACCATAAATTGACTCAACGTATTCACAACGAAGCATATGTCCGGACGAGAGTTCACCAAGAATGTCAGGGCCCCCACAAGTTGTCGATACTTAGAAGTATTTGCCAATTCGGGCCCAACAACACTTCCACATAGCTTCTTGAAGTTGAGTTCCATCAGAGTGCTCACAGACTTGCATTCCACTATCCCACATCTCTCGAGCAACTTCACAATGTATTTTCTTTGAGAAAGGAAAATCTTACCTGGCTTTTTCCAGAACCCCAGGTCTAGGAAATAGTGCATCAGACCTAGGTCCTTCATCTCGAACTTGGAAGCCAACTCCCTCTTACATTGATAAATGAGAGGGTTTGCACCTTTCAGAAAGAGATCACCCACATAGAGTACCAGAATGAGAGGCACGTCCTTTTCAACCTTGAAGTATAGGTTCGGATCAACTTCGCTCCCAGTAAAACCCAACTTCATAAGATAGTTGTTGATCCTCTCATATTAAGCCCGGGGAGCTTGCTTCAACTCATAGAGAGCTTTCTTCAACTTGCATACATGTGTCTTTCGATGTTGAACCTTGAACCCTTCAGGTTGTTCTACATAGACATCCTCCTTAAGCAAGCCATGCAAGAAAGCGGTATTGACATCCATTTGGTGTAGGCTCCATCCCTGAGAGGCAGCAAGGGCAATAATCGATCATATAGTGGTATATTGGGCAACTAGTGCAAATATCTCGTCGTAGTCCACTCCTTTTTCCGAGAAGCCATGAGCAACGAACCTGGCTTTGAACTTTTCAACACTCCTATCAGCTCCATGTTTGATTTTGTAAAGCCATTTTGAAGTGACCACCGACTTGTCCTTAGGCCTAGGAACCACATCCCAGACATCATTCTTCATGATCGATTTGTATTCCTCATTCATCGCATCCTTCCATACTTGATGCTTCACGACTTCATCGAATGTACATGGCATAGATTAAACACTGGTACTCATGGCAACTAAGTATCCTTGATACCTGTTTGGCTTCTTGCTTTCACGAAATGTCCCCCTTGGTGCAACATGTCTTTAAACATCTTCGAGAGTATCTTTGAGCCACAAGGGTCTTTTTCTTGAGGTAGAGGGCTCACCAGGAGGTGGATCAATGGGATCCATTGGTCCTTCAACATCGAGCATTGGTTCATTTGTCGGAGATTCATCCTTCTTTCTTGCATCATCATCTTCATTATTGTCCTTCATCGGGATAGGAAGATCTTTGGCTTTTCCAAGGGTGTAATCTTCATCAAAGGTGACATCATGACTTATTTCCACTTCCCTTTGACTAGGTACATTGATTTTATATGTCTTTGAAGTTTCACTGTAGCCCATAAACGTTACTTTCTTCCCAGATGCTTCTAGCTTGTGCTCTTCTCTTTCGGCACATGAAAATATATGGGACATCCAAAAATTTGAAAATGAGAAACATCAGGTTTCTTACCGGTGAAAACTTCTTTGAGTGTCTCGAAGTCCAATGCTTGATGTGGGCATCTATTTTGATCTTACACGATAGTCTTGGCAACTTCTCCCCATAAGAACTTCGGTAGGCCTTGGTCATGAAGCATGGCACGAGTGGCTTTTATGATGGATCGATTCTTCCTTTCAACAACTCCATTTTGCTTAGGAGTATATGCTCTAGTGGTCTCCTAGAGGCCTAGTTTGGTGGCTTCTTGACCATCCAATGGACTAGAGCTCCTTGAAACACCTGCAACACAATTTTTTAGCTTGGGATTAAATGGATCAACTCTCTTATGACTAAAGCTAGGGCTTTTATGGTTGGTTGATGGATTTTTGAGCACTTCTGTGCCTTGAAACCCTTGCCAAAGAGGCTAGTAAGTCTGCAAAACAAATAGTTAGCAAAGAAACCCAAGATTTATGGCTCAAAATGATAGAAATCAATTATAACAATTGTCAAACTTACCCTAGGTCTGCAACCGCAAAGATTAGTCCAAAATCAAGTGGTGAACCCCACAAATATGCCAAAAATGACCGCGGTTAGGGAAGAAATGCTCAATGAGGCATGTAGCGAGGGAAAAATGGCCTCCCAGGCCCACGACCTAGGGCTGCAAGGCCTCTAAGGTTTGCGACTGCCTAAGGAAAGCCTCCTAGAGGTTGCAGTTATGGGAGGCTACCCCTTTAGGGGTTGCCGCAAGGATAAACAAGCCCTATAAGGGATGTGACCTACCCAAAATAGGCCAAGGCAGCCCGCGTCTAGGCCTTAGAGGTTGCCTCTAGGGTAGATGGGGCCCACAAGGGCTGCGACTAGCCTCCAAGAGGCCAAAAAACCTCACGGTACCCAAAAAGTGATTTTGGCCCCCTGAAAACAAGAGAGAAATGCCCAAAAAGTGATGAAACCCTCCTTGAAAGGCTAGCAGCCTCCTCTCCTAGCTGAGCGTTGAGTTACTGGGAGCTGGAGATGCTAGATCTTACCCTCAAGGGCCTAGATCAACCTTCCTCTCTTGAATGAATAGCTCAGAAATTAATTGCTGCTTCAAACCCTTGAGCTCTCACTTGCACAAATGAAAAAAATGGAGAGCCCAAATACCCAATATATACAAAATTTAAATTCAAAACCCCAAAACCCTAGATGCTATACAAAAATTAAAAATGGGTTAGGATTAAAGTACAAGGGTTAGAAAAATTATTTTACAAATGTTTACAAATTTTAAATTACAAGCTCTAATTAGCAGATAAATTCTTTATAGCAGAAGAGAAAGAGATCAAGTTTTTTTGAGAGATTTTGAAATGAATGATGTATGTAAATGAATTACCGACCTGAACCCTTTTGCAAAATATCTTACAAAATGAAAGCTCAAAATCCAAGCATGGTCGATTCTTCTCCACAATTTGTGAACTTGGAGACCAAGGGCTAGCGTACCTGTAGATCTTTATTCAAACTTAAAAGATAAATTGTTAGATCATAAGAGATTTAGATCTATGGGTATAAATCTAAACCCAACACCTAAGGCAAGATACCTACACCTATAGATGTTTCGTCATGTAGCAAATGAAATAACAATTTATAAAGCACATATAGTATAGAGCATGAAAAAATCACAGTACATACCACAAATCAATAGATAGAAGAACACCATGAAATTGAAACCCCAAAGTCTTTCTATCATGAAAAATATAATTCTAGTAGAGCAAGGCTCAGTACATGCGTTACAAATTACATCATCCAAAGAGCATATGAGGAGCTTCATAGTTTCCTTATATAGAAAATGAGAGAAGAAAACCCCTCCATGTGGAAATAACGACTAGTTGGCTTGATCCTTGTCAAAATAATCTCATCCGTTGATCTTTCTTTGAAAATAACTTCATCTCTACCATCGATTATTTATTTTTGAGGAAAAATTTGAATTTCTCTCAAAAACCTTTTTTCTATTAATCCAAAAAATAATATTTCTGACTAATATCCTCAAAAAATTCACTTTGACTTAACCACCAAGGTCCAAGGGGTCAATTTTTCTTAAAAAATCCATTCCTCCCTGGTGGAGGACGTCCAAAAATTAATTCTTTTTTGACCCACGAATTTTTTATTATTTTCCACTTGGAGAGAATTTTAATTCTTTTTTGATCCATGAATTTTGATTATTTTCCACTTGGAGAGAATTTAATTTCTCTCAAATTATTTTTTTGACTCAAAATTAATTAATTTTATGTGTAATTTTTTTCCTTTTACTTAATTAATTGACTCTAGAGGGGATTAATTTTTTTTGCACCCTCAAATATTCTAGCTATGGTGTCTAACCATGAGTAACCATGCACTAAAATATATTTTACATCAAGATATTACAAATTAATTCAACCCTTAGAAGGGGAAATACACATTTAGGCATAGACCCTCAAGGCACCACCTGATTCTATGACACAATATGATCTAGTATGAAAAATACATAGACTCCATAAACACTAGGACTCACCTAAGACATTGTTAGTGAATTCAACCCTAGCTTTGGGGTATATTTGGGAGAAATACTCTGTCGATTATGTGTGTTTACAAACACACATAATTCGGGGAGGTTAAAAAACTCCCTTGGATGAAATCCTTGACAAAAATCACAGGCTTACCTAGGTGTTGTTACATGGCTTCATAGTCATACTAGAATAATTTACAATAATTTTGCAAAACTTGGGTTTACAATGACAATATTAATGCTAAATGATGACTTTGATCTTTGAAATGCTAAATGATGACTATGATCTTCGAAAAAATTTGTCCGCTTTGTACTTTGCTTTTTGGACTGTTGACAAAGTGTGGTCAATAAAACAATTTGCAAAAACTTTGTATCATACCTTAACTAAGTTTGCTAATGAGAGGTGTGCCTTTTCTCCTACTGATTGCTTCAGACTTGCCCTTTGGAGATTCTCCTTATCAGCTCTCAACCTCTGTCAAGATTATACCTCTGAAAAAGCCCTTCAACATGTGTTATAATTCTGCCTTTGACTCTCAAAATAGACTTTGAACAGACTTACTTGGATGCCTTTAATTTCAGTCAGATCAGTCTTTGATCAAACCTTGAATGATACCTCAGGAAGCGCTAGAAACAATCCTTTAATAAGACCTTGAAATGACTCAGTTTCAATCTTAATTTTCCCTTAGAAAATCAAAATTCTTCATAGGGATAGTTCTTCAAACAATGATATTTCACCCTCAAAATCTTGCCCTAAACCAACTTGAGTTTGTTTTAGTAGAAGGCTTGGAACAAATCTTTGAAATGACGTGTCCACAGAATGAAATAGGCCTTAGATACTGCCTCAAATTTCTCTCAAATCATCCTTGAAGAATTCTGATTAGCCTCATAAACTTCACGGAGAAGGCCTTCAAAGGAGACTGAAATCATGCTCCAAAAGGAGGGCCGAAGCTGCTTCAGTACAAACCTTAAAAGGGGCTGAAGAAGGTCACAAGAAGATGCCCAAACAAGATACAAGAAACCCTTGAATCAGGACCAAGAGAGCCTCTTCAAATTGCCTCAATAAATGACCTCAACCTCAACGAATGAATAACATCTGACCCAGATTTCAACACAGTTCCACTTGGTCTTCAATAGAGTTCTAAATGCATCCGAAGTCTTTCATAAGAGGGCCAAGATGGGCCTCAAGAGCCCTGTCTCTGAGGGCCGAAATTAGGCTTCAGAGGTTGTCTAACACCCTCAGCAAAGTGCTTCAGAAAATTCGCAATTTGCCTCAGAATATGTGAAGAAAAAACCACCATCAAATTGCAATACTTAATCCCAAACTGTTAAATTTGGACAACTAGGTCCAAACTCCATGTTATGATGCTCAGATTAAGAGGCTAATATTTTTGTTGGATTCCTCTTTCGGAGAGGTGTAAAATCCTTATATAATATGTCTTAATCCGATGAGCAGAACATTTATTTTGAATTTATTATTCATAATAAATTATATGTGCAGGTCGGCCTTAAGGTTTCACACCCCCAGCAAATGTGTCACACACCCCAATGATGGATATAAATACAGGCAAAGTTGGAGAGCATTTCACCACAACTCAACACACATCTTCTTCTCTCATCTGATTTAGTACGAGCTCCTTGGAGGACGAGTTCAGCCCACACGTGTGAAGGAGGACGAATTTGTACGGCTGAGCTGAAGGACAATTTTCTGCAGCTAGGGTTTTGTTGGAAGTTTGACCAACGTTGACTTTGGTCAACGCATGGTCCGAAAGGGCTGAAAATTGTTGGGAAGTTCGATTTTGGAAGGCTGTACTGTTTGGCACAGAAATCGAGGTCAAAGGGTTGACCAAACTGCTGCTGCGTTGACTTTTAGCTTGCTGCCATGCGTTGACTTTTCTGGACAGCGTTGACTTTTTTGGAGTTGACTCGGTTGCTGATTGGAGGACTGTTGTGACACATTCTGGGTTGGCTGACCAAGGAGACTTTGCTGGTTGAAGCATCCTGTTGACCGCCGTAACGCACCACCAAAAATTTCTGTTTCTGGTTTGTCTTCTATAAGATCCACTTATATGTTCTATCTGCATTTTACTTAACTATTTGTGTGATTGCTGTAAGAAAAGTAAAGTTGCTCCAAGCATAGAACATCTACAAAAATTTACATGGTATTAGAGCTGAGGTGAAGACAAACTCTATCTTTAGCAATCACCACCGGAAGAAATGGGTTCCACAAGTCTTGAATTCAAGGAGAATGACAAGCTGACTGGAAGGGATGACTTCCATGCCTGGAAGATGATATTAGATCTCAAATTGGAAGACCATGATCTCTTGGATCATGTGCTGGGTAAGATTCAAAAACCTCCATCCAATGCTACCGCTGCTGTTAGAAACAAGTATAAGAAGGGAGAAGTCGTAGTGCAGTAGTGGGGAATCCTACCAGCAAAGGTTTGGTTGCCTATATGTCCACCGAACCTACAAGCACATCAGGGAGATGTATGATAAATTGATCCATATGTTCAAAGTAGCAACTGCTTATAACAAAGGTGCTATTCCTCAAGAATATCAGTTGAAGAATATGAAGAAGGCGGGATGATGCAATTGAACTTACTTTACGAAATTGACCGAAACAAGAAACAATTTGCTAGCTATTGGGGAGACAATAGCTGATCGTGAGATGGTTCTCACCGCACTTGGAGGACTTCCATATGAATGGCAAGTATTCACAACTACCATTCTCAACAATAATACCATTCCTAACTTTGATGAGCTTCTGTCTAGATGTATGCAAGAAGAAACAAGGATGAAGGAATTCAATAATGACAGAAATGCTGCCTATGGTGCTCATTCTCGAAAGAAGAACTCTGGTGGTTCTAAGGACAAAGGAAGAACAAGGACTCAAGAAAAGAAGGGTAAGTGTTTCACTTGCCATAGGCCTGGTCACTATGCTAGAGAATGCCCCTTCAAGAAGGATTCTCCCGATAGTGATGATAACAACAACAATCGAAGGAATGGGAATCGAAGAATCGACAAATCCAAAGGAAAGAGGAAGGCTCACTTTGGTGGAAACAATCAACCTTCTAAAAGGTCTAGAAACACCAGGTATGAGGAGTCTAATGCTGTTGATAAAATAAATGAGTATATTCTTGTATCTGCTCTCTCTGCTACATCTCCGCCCGACACTATGGATGTCTGGCTAATCGATAATGGTGCCTCAAGACACATCACTGGATTCAAGGAAGCACTCTCTGACATGGTTGAAAGGGATACTAATCTAGAAATTATCCTTGGGGATAATGCCACATATCTCGTGAAAGGGACAGGGACTGTGACCCTCCACTTGTCTCAAGGACAAGTCCTATGTTTGCAAGATGTACTCTATGTACCTAAATTGAAGAAGAACCTTGTGTCTGTATCAGCCATGGAAGACAAAGGGTTCAATGTAACATTCTCTGATGGAAAGGTGCTCATGTGGAAGGAGAGCTTCAAGCAAGCTATCTCGATTGGTTTTAGAGTTGGTACACTCTACCAGGTTGGAGGGAGTCTGCTGGGAGCAATGACTTGTGATACTATTCGACAAACCGAACTATGGCACCGAAGATTTGGACACCTTCATTACAAGGCCCTTCCCGAAGCAAGGAAGGTGGTGACAGGGATGCCTGACTTTGGAAATAATCATGAAGGTATATGTAAGGGCTGTGTCGAAGGAAAACATACAAGGGGACCTTTCCCCTCAAGTGTCACAAAAACATCTGATATTTTGCAATTGGTCCATTCTGATCTATCCGGTATGTTGCCCGTGACATCCCTGGGGGGATGTTCTTACTACATGACATTCACTGATGACTTCTCTCACAAAACCTGGATATATTTCTTGAAGAAGAAGGATGAGGCTTTCATGTGGTTCCGTACCTTCAAAGCCTTGGTGGAAAATATGACCGGAAAGAAAATCAAGATTTTGAGGACTGACAATGGCACTGAATATGAGTCAAATGAGTTCAAAGACTTTTGCAGAGAAGCTGGCATTAAGAGGGAGACTACCACTGCATATACTCCTGAGCAGAATGGTGTTGCTGAACGCAAGAATAAGACTATTGTGGAAGCTGCCCGTGCCATGCTATGTGACCAGGGTCTACCGAAGTTTCTGTGGGGAGAAGCTGCAAATACTGCTGTGTACATTCAAAACCGATGCCCTCATTCCGCTCTGGACTCCAAAACTCCCGAAGGGGTTTTCTCTGGTAAGAAACCTGATGTCTCACATTTTAGAATTTTTGGATGTCCTGTCTATTTTCATGTGCCGAAAGAAAAGAGAAGTAAGCTGGATGCTACTGGGAAGAAAGGAATGTTTGTAGGCTATAGTGAGACTTCTAAGGCATATAGAGTCTATGTACCTGGTCAAAGGGAAGTAGAGATAAGCCATGATGTCACTTTTGACGAAGATGCTTCCCTGAAGAAAGTAGTAGATCTTCAAGATGGAAAATCATGAAGAAAGGCCTGGAAATCAAGAAGAATCGCAGGATGAGACAATGCCTGATATTGAAGGACCAATGGACCCTATTGATCCATCTCCTTCACTGGAAAAGAGACCATCATGGCTCAGGGACACCCTCGAAGATGCTGAGGGTCATGCTGCCCCAAGGGGGACATTCCGAGAAAGCAAGAAGCCGTGTAGATACCAAGGGTCTCTAGCTGCCATGAGTACTATTGTACAATCTGAACCTGGATCTTTTGAGGAAGCCGTAAAGCATCAAGTCTGGAAGGATGCTATGCACGAAGAATATGAGTCCATAATGAAGAATGATGTTTGGGATGTGGTCCCGAGACCGAAAGACAAATCTGTTGTCACGCGAAATGGCTCTACAAGATCAAACATGGATCTGATGGGAGTGCTGAAAAGTTCAAGGCAAGATTTGTTGCCCGTGGCTTCTCTCAAAAGGAAGGAATAGACTATGATGACATATTTGCACCTGTGGCACGATATACCACCATTCGATCGATCATAGCCCTTGCTGCTACGCAAGGATGGAGTCTTCATCAGATGGATGTCAAGACCACTTTTCTGCATGGTGCAATAAAGGAAGAGGTGTATGTAGAACAACCTCTGGGATTTGAAGTTCAAGATCGAGACACTTATGTCTGCGGGTTGAAGAAAGCCCTCTATGGGTTAAAGCAAGCACCCAGAGCTTGGTACGAGAGGATGGATAGTTACTTGATGAAGCTGGGCTTCACTCGAAGCAATGCTGATCCAAACCTTTACTTCAAGGTTGTGGAAGGGAAACCTCTCATTCTGGTGCTGTATGTGGACGACCTCTTCCTGACAGGTGATGACCCTCTCATTCATCAATGTAAGAGGGAGCTTGCTGCTGAGTTCGAGATGAAAGACCTAGGACTGATGCACTATTTCCTAGGCCTGGAGGTCTGGCAAAGACCTGGAGAGATTTTCCTTTCTCAGGGAAAATATATTGTGAAGCTTCTGGAAAGATTTGGGATGGTGGTATGAGGTCCTTGTCGACCTGCCATTTGGAACTCAACTTTAGAGAAGTTGAGTGGCGGCGGCCTGGCAGGCCCTATCTGGCCAATCCTGCAGTATCGTCAGCTCTGGGCTTTGATGTTCTTAGTGAACACCAGTGGATCTGGAGAGTCACTTTGCCAGTCACTGGGCAAAGCACCACTCATTCGTGACTGCATTGAGGGCAGTCCTGACTATCACTGCATCATCTACGGTTGCACCCGTTGCAGTAAGCTAATCCCTGATTGACTGCAATCTGAAGAGGAAATGCTCGATGTCTTCTCCCTTGGTCATCATGAATGACCTCATTTGGGCCTCCAACAACATCTTTCTTTGGACTGTTTTTCCCTCATATAGGGAAGTCAAGGCCTTGCACATCTCATTAGCTGTCCTCTTCTCAACTATGCGTGGCAAAATATGATCCTTGATACTGTCCATTATTAGCCGCTTGCATGCCCAACAACTTCTCCATGCTTTCTTAGGAGATGTGCATTTGTCGACGTGGCTAGGGTCTGCTCTGCATGATCTCTTAACCATATGCCTCTAGGATAATCAACAATGTGGAAAAAGTCGAAGTCGAGATTAAATTGGCGAGGGTCCAAAAGTTGAAAAACTCGACAAAGTCGGGAGTTTTTTGAAAAAGTCCGCAAAAAGTCGGCAAAACTAAAAAAATACAAAAATATTCATATTTTGAAAAAATCCCGACTTTTTGGAAAAAATCCCAATTTTTTCAAAAAAATTTTAAAAAATTATTAAAGAAACTACCTCACTCATGATTTTTTGGAAAAAGTTGGCAAAAAGTCAGGACTTCGAGGATAAAATCACGACTTTTTCAGGGATGAAAAAGTCGGAAAAAAGTCGGCGGATAAAGTCGGCTCAGGGAAAAATTCGGGATTTTTTCAAAAAGTTGGGACTTTTTGCCGACTTTTTCCACACTGATAATCATGATCCTAGCTTTCCATATCGAAAAGTTTGAGAGGCCCTCTAGCCTATCCTGATCATGTAGTCCATGAGGAGACATCTGCTCAGAATGTGTCGAAGCTCCTCTTCTTTATGCTAGAGATCTTGGATCTAGGGTCCTTTTCAAACTGGGAACCCTCTGCTCCCTCTGACACTTGATTTCCCTCCTTGGAAATCTACCAAATCAACTATGATTCAGCTTCTTCTTTGATCCTCTAACCAAACTACAAGTTTCCTTTGGCAAGAAACTCTTTGAGAAGCTGATCTCTTCCCAAACTTTGTCACTTGTGCTAAGGTTAAAAATCTAAAAACTTTAGAATTTTAACCCCACCAGCTCTTCTGAATTTCTGCAACTTTTCTGCAGACTTTTTATGGATCTGACCGATTCAGATCTGAATCACACCGGCTGTCTTCAGACCCAACCTGCGCTGTTTTTGAGCTGCCTCTGTGCAGTAATTGCGTGGGATTGCTAGGACACAGCACTAGACAGAGTCACACTTCCCTCTGCGTGATTCTGCTCCTGAAAACTGTGCTGTCCCTTCAGATTTACTTTTCTGTTGCCTTTCCAGCTTCAGATTCTTCAGCTGGTGACCCTTCTAGATCTGCAATTGTTCCGATACAATGTAGAAATTTTTGAATCTTAATTCTTATGCAGAAATTATTTCTGTTAATCCAGTTAAGCTACTCCTACTTATACAAGTTATCAATTGAATAAATTCAAGTTAACATCAAAGCAAAACACATAACAGATCTCTACCAATTCAGATCTAGAATAAGCACATGCACACATAGACAAAGTGACAGTTATTTCTCGACAAACTGTCCCCAGATAAACCCAATGTGGGAAAACCGGTCTCTGGCTGCTAGAGGGCTCTATTATTAAGAATATTTCTGAATACACAACTTTGGGTTCCAGATCTGGAAAACCCTACAGAGAAAACTCTAGATCTGCAGCACCTCGTTGATCTAAGACCAACAATACTGACTGATCCACACCCTCAAACGGGATTTACAGAACTCTGCCAGATCTAGGCCTAGAAACACCAAATTTTCCGCTGAAAGACACTGTGTCAGCGTCTAAAGGCCTCCAAATGCTCAGCGCTGTCACTGGAAGGGACTGCTTTACCCCAGACTGGGTGACACAGTCACTACGTTGCCCCTAAGGGTCCTTGTGTAACCCTTGAAGGGTTTCCTGAAAATCACTCTATCCTTGTGCTACTGCTACCGTCTGTCGCTGTTGCTGCTACCGCTTGATGCTGTCGTCTGCTGCCGTTTGCTGCTGCTGCTACCGCTTGATGCTGTTGTTGCTGCTGCCGTCTGCTGCTGCCTTACTCTGCACTGTCTTTCCTGATCTCTTCTCTGCTTCTTGTGTATTCTAGACTACGAGATTAGATCATCCCCTTGGTCTAAATTCCCCTCTCTGTAGCTGAAACACTTGAGAATTCTTAGCAAGCCCGCCCTGAAATCTCACCTTAGCTTTAGTGCTCTGCTTCTGTGTGTCTTACAAATGACCCCAAGCCTTTCCTTTATACTTTTCTTGTTGACAAATCAACGGCCAAGATTAAATCTTTAATCAATGGCTAAGATTAAAAGAAAGCTTGATCCATGTGACTTAAGACAATTTCATCATATGTTTAATTAAATTCACTTTAATTATTTTATTTTCCTAAGTTTTAACTTAGGAAATACATTAAAATAATTAATTAATCTAATATCTCCTAAACCAGATGAAATTTCCCAAATCCATTTCTGGGTCTTGTAGATCAGGTGAACTCTAGTCCTTCCTCAAAATTTGGGACCTAAAACTGGCCGAGTGCTACCCCAAATACACAAAATCTCAACACTCCCTCTTAGCATCCAGCGATTGTGCTCCTATGTGATACATCACACTTATGCATTACATGATTTTGGGCACTGGTTTTGTGCTGCTGAAGCTTGGCCTCCTGCCACTCAACTCTGCACTATTGCTGCCCATGACTTTGCCACTGCCAGTGTAACCACTGTACTGCAGCTTCCTCTCAATATGTTGCATCTGTGCTGCTCATAGCACTGCCACTGCTGATCTGCTGCACTGCAACTTCAGTTGTTGAGAGAAACAATTGATTCTCCTACCCAATCTTTGACAAACAAGTCAGATGCGCTGCATCCTCATCACTGAATCTCCATAAGCTACAGATCTGTGCTAGCATCTAAAGAGCGATGCATAGCTACAGCTCTGCCTGCGTAATCAGACTCCCTCTGCACTACTAAAGTCACATCAGCTCCTTGTGCTAAAATCTATCATGCTGCTGCTGCACTGCGCTGTCCCTCTGAAGCTCTTTGTGCTGCTGTAGCTTTGCACTGCGTAAGCAGCATTGCTCTGCGCTGTTGAAGTCACATCAGCATTTGCGCTGCTACTACTTCTACGCTGCTGCTCCTCCTAGCCTCCAGATCTGCCTCTACCTCTGCCTCATCTATGATCTATGCACCCATTGCTCCACTTGTCCCGCTACTGTCTTAAGGTTGCCGTAGCTCGCTTGTGATCTAAGAGATGAGCTGCTCAAGGATCCCGCCTTACTTCCATGTAGCTCCTCTACATGTCCATGTCACCCCACCTCCGTGGTTCATGAGCACTCATGGCTACATCATCTCCTGACCCATCATCTGCGACCGTTGCTTTGAAAGAAGATGATTCCTTGTCCTTCTTCTTTTCTGGACAATGGCTGGCAAAATGTCCCATTTCGCCACACTGGAAGCACTTGATCTTAGAAAGATCCTTCTTCTTCTTCGGCTGCTTCTTCGATACCAAGGCTGCATCTTCCTCCTCTTCCTTCTTAACCTTGCTCAACGCAGGGCTGTGCTGCTCCTTGGTGAACCTTCGTAGTTCTTCTTGCCTTAGGATCAACCACAAGCTATCCCAATCTGGGAGGTCCGCTCTGCCCAAGATACTTTGGACAAAGGTTTCCCACTCATTCTTGATTGCATTGAGGGCAGTCCTGACTATCACTGCATCATCTACGGTTGCACCCGTTGCAGTCAGCTGATCCCTGATTGACTGCAATCTAAAGAGGAAATGCTCGATGTCTTCTCCCTTGGTCATCATGAATGACCTCATTTGGGCCTCCTCCAACATCTTTCTTTGGACCGATTTTCCCTCATATAGGGAAGTCAAGGCCTTCCACATCTCATTAGCTGTCCTCTTCTCAACTATGTGTGGCACAATATGATCCTTGATACTGTCCATTATCAACCACTTAGCATGCTCAGCAACTTCTCTATGCTTCCTTAGAAGATCTGCATCTGTCGGCGTGGCCAGGGTTTGCTCTACATGATCTCTTAGACCATATGCCTCTAGGACAATCAGGATTCCTAGCATTCCATACCAAAAAGTTTGAGAGGCCCTCTAGCCTATCTTGATCACGCAGTCCATGAGGAGTCATCTGCTCAGAATGTGTCGGAGCTCCTCTTCTTTATGCTAGAGATCTTGGATCTAGGGTCCTTTTCAAACTGGGAACCCTCTGCTCCCTCTGGCACTTGATTTCCCTCCTTGGAAATCTACCAAATTAATTATGATTCAGCTTCTTTTTTGATCCTCTGACCAAACTGCTAGTTTCCTTTGGCAAGAAACTCTCTGAGAAGCTGATCTCTTCCCAAACTTTGTCACTTGTGCTAAGGTTAAAAGTCTGAAAACTTCAGAAGTTTAACCCCACCAGCTCTTCTGGATTTCTGCAACTTTTCTGCAGAATTTTTTGGATCTGACAGATTCAGATCTGAATCACACTGGCTGGCTTCAGACCCAACCCGCACTGCTTTTGAGCTGCCTCTGTGCAGTAATTGCGTGGGCTTGCTAGGACACAGCGTTGGATAGAGTCACCCTTCCCTCTGCGTAATTCTGCTCCTGAAAACTGCGCTGTCCCTTCAGATCTGCTTTTCTGCTGCCTTTCCAGTTGCTTCAGATTCTTCAGCTGGTGACCCTTCTAGATTTGCAATTGCTCCGATACCATGTAGAATTTCTGAATCTTAATTCTTATGCAGAAATTATTTCTGTTAATTCGGTTAAGCTTCTCCTACTTATACAAGTTATCAACTGAATATATTCAAGTTAACATCAAAGCAAAACACATAACAGATCTCTACCAATTCAGATCTAGAATAAGCACATGCACACATAGACAAAGTGACACAGTTATTTCTGGACAAACTGCCCTCAGAAAAACCCAATGTGGGGAAACTGGTCTCTGGCTATTGGAGGGCTCTATTATTAAGAATATTTCTGAATACACAACTTTGGGTTCCAGATCTGGAAAACCCTACAGAGAAAACTCTAGATCTGCAGCACCTCGCTGATCTAAGACCAACAATACTGACTGATCCACACCCTCAAACGAGATTTACAGAACTCAACCAGATCTAGGCCTAGAAACCCCAGATCTGTCCCTGAAAGACACTGCGTCAGCCTCAGATGGCATCCAAATGCTCAGTGCTGTCACTGGAAGGGACTGCGTTACCCTAGACTGGGTGACACAGTCACTACGTTGCCCCTAAGGGTCTTTGTGTAACCCCTGAAGGGTTTCCTGAAAATCACACTATCCTTGATGCTGCTGCTACCGTTTGTTGCTGCTGCTGCTGCTGTTGCTGTCATCTGCTACTGCTGCTGCTGCCGCTGCTGTTGTTGCTGCCGTCTGCTGCTGCTGCTGCTACCGCTTGCTACTGCTGTTGCTGCTGCCTTCCTCTGCGCTGTCTTTCCTGATCTCTTCTATGCTTCTTGTGTATTCTAGACCCCGTGATTAGATCATCCCCTTAGTCTAAATTCCCCTCTCTGCAACTGAAACACTTGAGAATTCTTAGCAAGCTCGCCCTGGAATCTTGCCTTAGCTTTAGTGCTCTGCTTCTGTGTGTCTTACAAATGACCCCAAGCCTTTCCTTTATACTTTTCTCGTTGACAAATCAACGACCAAGATTAAATATTTTATCAATGGCTAAGATTAAAAGAAAGCTTGATCCGTGTGACTTAAGACAATTTCATCACATGTTTAATTAAATTCACTTTAATTATTTTATTTTTCTAAGTTTTAACTTAGGAAATACATTAAAATAATTAATTAATTTAATATCTCCTAAACCAGATGAAATTTCCCAAATCCATTTCTGGGTCTTGTAGATCAGGTGAACTCTAGTCCTTCCTCAAAATTTGGGACCTAGAGCACAACTGATGTTACCCCAAATACACAAAATCTCAACACTCCCTCTTAGCATCAACGATGTGCTCTAGCAATACATCACACTTATGCATTACATGATTTTGGGGACTGGTTCTGTGCTGCTGAAGCTTGGCCTCCTGCCACTCAACTCTGCACTATTGCTGCCATTCTGTACTGCTGCCCATGACTTTGCCACTACCACTGTAACCACTGTACTGCAGCTTCCTCTCAATATGTTGCATCTGGCTGCTCATAGCACTGCCACTGCTGATCTGTTGCACTGCAACTTCAGTTGTTGAGAGAAACAATTGATTCTCCTACCCAATCTTTGACAAACAAGTCAGATGCGCTGCATCCTCATCACTAAATCTCCATAGGCTACAGATTTGTGCTAGCATCTAAAGAACGATGCACAACTACAACTCTGCCTGCGTAATCAGACTCCCTTTGCACTACTAAAGTCACATTAGCTCCTTGTGCTGAAATCTATCACGCTGCTGCTGCACTGCGTTGTCCCTTTGAAGCTCTTTGTGCTGCTGCAGCTTTGCATTGCGTAAGCAGCACTGCTCTGCGCTGTTGAAGTCACATCAGCCTTTGCGCTGCTACTGCTTCTACACTACTGCTGTTATGCTTTGTGCTGCTCCTCCCATCCTCCAGATCTGCCTCTACCTCTGCCTCATCTGTGATCTATGCACCCATTGCTCCACTTGTCCCGCTACTGTCTTAAGGTTTCCGTAGCTCGCTTGTGATCCAAGAGATGAGCTGCTCAAGGATCCCGCCTTACTTCCATGTAGCTCCTCTACATGTCCATGTCACCCCACCTCCGTGGTTCATGAACACTCATGGCTACATCATCTCCTGACCCATCATCTGCCACTGTTGCTTTGAAAGAAGATGATTCCTTGTCCTTCTTCTTTTCTGAACAATGGCTGGCAAAATGTCCCATTTCGCCACACTAGAAGCACTTGATCTTAGAAAGATCCTTCTTCTTCTTCGGCTGCTTCTTCGATACCAAGGCTGCATCTTCCTCCTCTTCCTTCTTAACCTTCCTAACGCAGGGCTGTGCTGCTCCTTGGTGAACCTTCGTAGTTCTTCTTGCCTTAGGATCGACCACAAGCTGTCCCAATCTGGGAGGTTCGCTCTGCCCAAGATACTTTGGACAAAGGTTTCCCACTCATTCGTGACTGCATTGAGGGCAGTCCTGACTATCACTGCATCATCTACGGTTGCACCCGTTGCAGTCAGCTGATCCCTGATTGACTGCAATCTGAAGAGGAAATGCTCGATGTCTTCTCCCTTGGTCATCATGAATGACCTCATTTGGGCCATCATGAATGACCTCATTTGGGCCTCGAACAACATCTTTCTTTGGACCGATTTTCCCTCATATAGAGAAGTCAAGGCCTTCCACATCTCATTAGCTGTCCTCTTCTCAACTATGTGTGGCACAATATGATCCTTGATACTGTCCATTATCAGCCGCTTAGCATGCTCAACAACTTCTCTATGCTTCCTTAAAAGATCCGCATATGTCGGCGTGGCCAAGGTCTGCTCTACATGATCTCTCTGACCATATGCCTCTAGGACAATCAGGATCCTAGCTTTCCATACCAAAAAATTTGAGAGGCCCTCTAGCCTATCCTGATCACGCAGTCCATGAGGAGTCATCTGCTCAGAATGTGTCGGAGCTCCTCTTCTTTATGCTAGAGATCTTGGATCTAGGGTCCTTTTCAAACTGGGAACCCTCTGCTCCCTCTGGCACTTGATTTCCCTCCTTGGAAATCTACCAAATTAATTATGATTCAGCTTCTTCTTTGATCCTCTGACCAAACTGCTAGTTTCCTTTGGCAAGAAACTCTATGAGAAGCTGATCTCTTCCCAACTTTGTCACTTGTGCTAAGGTTAAAAATCTGAAAACTTCAGAAGTTCAACCCCACCAGCGCTTCTGGATTTCTGCAACTTTTCTGCAAACTTTTTCTGGATCTGACAGATTCAGATCTGAATCACACTGGCTGGCTTCAGACCCAACCCGCACTGCTTTTGAGCTGCTTCTGTGCAGTAATTGTGTGGGCTTGCTAGGACACAGTGCTGGACAGAGTCACCCTTCCCTCTGCGTAATTCTGCTCCTGAAAACTGCGTTGTCCCTTCAGATCTGATTTTCTGCTGCCTTTCCAGTTGCTTTAGATTCTTCAGCTGGTGACCCTTCTAGATTTGCAATTGCTCCAATACCATGTAGAATTTCTGAATCTTAATTCTTATGTAGAAATTATTTCTGTTAATTCGGTTAAGCTTCTCCTACTTATACAAGTTATCAACTGAATAAATTCAAGTTAACATCAAAGCAAAACACATAATAGATCTCTACCAATTCAGATCTAGAATAAGCACATGCACACATAGACAAAGTGACACAGTTATTTCTGGACAAACTGTCCCCGGAAAAACCCAATGTGGGAAAACCGGTCTCTGGCTGCTGGAGGGCTCTATTATTAAGAATATTTCTAAATATACACCTCTAGGTTCCAGATCTGGAAAACCCTACAAAGAAAACTCTAGATCTGTAGCACCTGCCTGATTTAAGACCAACAATACTCACTGATCCACACCCTCAAACGAGATTTACAGAACTCAGCCAGATCTAGGCTTAGAAACCCCAAATCTGCCCCTGAAAGACACTGCGTTAGCCTCTGATGGCCTCCAAATGCTCAACGCTGTCATTAGAAGGGACTGCGTTACCCTAGACTGGGTGACACAGTCACGACGCTGTCCCTAAGGGTCTCTGTGTAACCTCTGAATGGTTTATTTGAAATCACACTGTCCTTGTTGCTGTTGCTACTGCTGCCGTCTGCTGCTGCTATTACTGTTGCCGTCTGCTGCTGCTTTCCTTTGCGCTGTCTTTCCTGATCTCTTCTTTGCTTCTTGTGTATTCTAGACCTCGGGATCAGATCATCCCTTGGTCTAAATTCCCCTCTCTGCAACTGAAACACTTGCGAATTCTTAGCAAACCCACCCTAGAATCTCAGCTTAGCTTTAGTGCTCTGCTTCTGTGTGTCTTACAAATGACACCAAGCCTTTTCTTTATACTTTTCTCGTTGATAAATCAACGGCCAAGATTAAATATTTAATCAATGGTTAAGATTAAAAGAAAGCTTGATCCGTGTGACTTAAGACAATTTCATCACATGTTTAATTAAATTCACTTTAATTGTTTTATTTTCCTAAGTTTAACTTAGGAAATACATTAAAATAATTAATTAATTTAATATCTCCTAAACCAGATGAAATTTCCCAAATCCATTTCTAGGTCTTATAGATCAGGTGAACTCTAGTCCTTCCTCAAAATTTGGGACCTAGAGCACAACTGATGCTACCCCAAATACACAAAATCTCAACAAGAAACTCCTATATAAAGGCAACAACTCGACCTCATTTGACACATTCACTCATCAAGTTTGATCTGAAACTTCTGTGGCCTAAAAAGTGCGAAATTCAAGGAAAGAAGAGGAAAGGGCTAGCGAAGGGGAAGGGGGTCTCTATCATGCACAAGAAGTTGAAATTCTCTCTCTCTCACACGTGAAGCTGCTGAGCTGCTGGAGGGGGTGAAACTGCACTGCTAAAGTTGTGCCGAAATTCTGACTTGTTGGGGGGCTGAAATTCTGGACTGTTGCTGTAATCTGGATTTATGCAGGAACACAATGAAATACAAAGATACACATAAAATCAAAGATGCAGTGGAAATAAAACTTTATTTCATTAATAACAAATAATTGAAATATGCTTACAGACAGAATGGAAATAAACTAGCTAGGGCGCTGGTAGCTTATCTCTCAGAAGAGATGTGGTAGCTACAAGCCTTTGAACTGTGTTACAATGAGGCTTGAGGGCCTATTTATTATTGAGAAACAATGGAAAACCCTAAACATTCAAAAACCTAACCCTAGGAGATGAAGCGCCAAAACTATGGGCCCTGTTTGGGTAAATTGATACATCAATCTTTCTGGGGACGTAACTTTGGCATACGATCTCCGTTTGATGCACACAATACCTCGTTAGAAATATCTATCCGAGGACTACAACTTTTGAGGTGAGCAACATGGTGAAGTAACATGGAAGGAACTTCACCATGTTGCTCCCGATTTTTCCAAAAAATGTCGTTTAGGGCCTCAAAACGACTCCAGAAGTTTAGGACACGAAAAATTGCCAAAAATATTAAATCATGCGACAATTAAGGAAACTGAAAAACTGAAAGAAACAATGGTGGGGCCCCAAGTGGAATAGGCGGGAGGCCACCAATATCCACCTGGATGATTCCTCCCCCCTTAGGAAGCAATGGTCCCCATTGCTTTGAGTTCCTCCATGAGATGAGGAAACTTCTACTGAACTTGGTCCCTGGTGAACCATTTGCCTTGGTGCAGGAGTTGGCCAGCTTTGACAACCCCGATACAGTTGGATCTTCTGCTGGCGAGTGTTCTTGATTTGCATGTCCATGATACGATCCATGGTGTCCTGTTCCATGCAGTTTGGGTTTAACTCTGTTGGTGTGAGTTGTTCTGTAATGTTGGAGGTGTCCAGTAGAGGTGGGAAGTAGGGTCGAAGGTGGTCCACATTGAACACTGGGTGCAAACCAAGGGATGGTGGAATATTGAGCTCGAAGGCATTGGCCCCTATAGCCTTGGTGATGGTGTACGACCCATATCGGAGCGGGCGAAGCTTGCAGTGGGGTCTAGCGAGATGCTCCTTCTGCAAATGTAGCCACACTTTGTCACCGACGTGGAAGTTGTGTGGCACCCTATGTTGATCACGTCGCTGCTTGTACTTAGCATTGGCTCAGTCCAATATGTCATGAACATCTTGGTGGTGTTGAGATTTTGTGTATTTGGGGTAGCATCAGTTGTGCTCTAAGTCCCAAATTTTGAGGAAGGACTAGAGTACACCTGATCTACAAGTCTTAGAAATGGATTTGAGAAATTTCATCTGGTTTAGGAGATATTAAATTAATTATTTATTTTAAGTGTATTTCCCAAATTAAAACTTAGGGAATTTAAATAATTAAAGTGAATTTAATTAAACATGTGATGAAATTGTCTTAAGTCACACAGATCAAACTTTCTTTTAATCTTAGCCATTGATTCAAGATTTGATCATGGTCGTTGATTTGTCAACGAGAAAGTATAAAGGAAAGGCTTGGGGTCATTTGTAAGATACACAGAGGCAGAGCACTGAAGCTAAGCTGAGATTCTAGGGCAGGGTTTGCTAAGAATACTCAGAAGTGTTTCAGCTATAGAGAGGGGAATTTAGACCAAGGGGATGATCTGATCCCAGAGTCTAGAATACACAAGAGGCAGAGATCAGCTCAAGGACAGTGTAGAGGAAGGCAGCAGCAGCGGCAAGGACATCGTAATTTTCAGGAGACCCTTTAGGGGTTACGCAGAGACCCTTAGGGGCAGCGTAGTGACTGTGTCACCCATTCTGGGGTAACACAGTCCCTTTCGAAGCAACGCTGAGGGTTTGGAGGCCATCCAAGGCTGACGCAGAGCCTTTCAGGGATAGCGCTAGGGTTTCTAGGCCCTATTCTTGGCTGAGTTCTGTAAATCCCGTTTGAGGGTGTGGATCATTCATTATTTTGGCCCTAGATCAGCGAGTGAGCTGTAGATCTAGCATTATCTCTGTCGGGTTTTCCAGATCTGGAACCCAGATTTGTGTATTCAGAAATATTCTTAATAATAGAACCCTCCAGCAGCCAGAGACCGGTTTTCCCACCTTGGGTTTTTCTGGGGACTATTTGTCCAGAAATAATTGTGTCACTTTGTCAATGTGTGCATGTGCTTTTTCTAGATCTGAATTGGTAGAGATCTGTTATGTGTTTTGCTTCGATGTTAACTTGAATTTATTCAGTTGATAACTTATCTAAGTAGGAGGAGCTTAATCGGATTAACAGTAATAATTTCTGCATAAGATATAAGGTTCAAAAATTTCTACAGGCGAATGTGTTGAATGCGCTCAATGAAGTTGTTCGCCTTGTCAGCTTCAGACTGGACATGAGCCGAATCGGCCTGAGTAGCCGCAAATGGCATAGCTACATCAATGGGAAATGGCATAGCTACATCAATGGGATATAATGGCTGGAATTCCAAGCCCACTTGAAAGGGGTTGTGGCCGGTTGAGCTGTGTAGAGCCTGGTTAAACTGTGTTGTACATAGGGAAGCCTCTCATCCTATGTGCCTAGATGCTTTGAATTGTACATGCGCAAAATGTGTATGATCATCCTGTTGATGACCTCTGTTTGGCCATCAATTTGGGGATGGAAAACTGTGGACTTGGTGAGCTTGGTGTCTAGCATTGAGCAGAGACTGGACCAAAATGTGCTGAGGAACCTGCTGTCTCGATCTGAGATGATAGACTATGGGATCCCAAAGTGCACCCACACTCGTTCAAAGAAGAGTTTAGTAGTGGCTTCTGTTGTGATATTCTTCTTGTACGCTGGCATAATGGCTATCTTCGAGAATCCGTCAACGACCACGAAAACATAGTCGTTTCCATGCTTAGTAGAAGGAAGGCTCGACATGTAATCCATGGAGATGGATTCCCAAGGTTGACTAGGGATAGGTAGCAGACTATAGGGGCCTTGCTTCTTGATGGCTGGTTTGGCAAGAGTGCAAGCAATGCAGGATCTGATGTACTTCTTGACATCCTGTTGAAGGTTCTCGACCCCAAAATGCCCAGCGACCCGACTGTAGTGCACTTCCCAAATCATCTTGGCACAATCGCTTGAAGGAACACAAAGGTGTCCCAAGTGACATAGCAGTGCATCATGGAGTTTAAAATTTGGAACTTGCATACCCTCAAAGCGTGTCTTGTATGTGTGGTTGAATTCCAGATTGCTCTCGTAGAGAAGCGGCCAATCAGAAGTCTCGTGCCCTCAAGAGTTGAGAACGGTGGTTAGCGCCATGATCGGTGGTTGGTTGAGGCGGTCTGCAACATTATTGGTGCTTCCTTACTTGTACTTGATGCTCAATTGAAACTATTGCAGATATGTGGACCACTTCTGATGACGATCATTCTGCAACTTCCCTTGCGTTTGTATGAACTGCAGGGGTCGGTGGTTTGTGTGGATGACCGTTTCCTTCCCCAAAATGTAATGCTTCCATTGTCGGCAAGCCTGCACAATGGAATACTTTTAAGTAAGATACTTGCGGACTGTGTCGGACAATGTCTCACTGTGATATGCCACTGGATGCCCGTGTTGAGTAAGAACTGACCTTATAGCATAGTCAGAGGCATCTGTCTCGATCTCAAATGGTTATTGCAAGTTTGGTAATGTGAGCACTGGGGCATAACAGAGGCGATGTTTCAATTCTACGAACACCTTCTATTGAGATTTTGACCAAAAGAATTTTACTTTCACTCCTCCCTTGGTGACTTGACTTAAGGACCAAGTGATATGAGAGAATCCTAACACGAACCTGCGGTAGAAAATAGCAAGACCCATAAAGTTGTGAAGCTCTGTTAGAGTGGTTGTGGCTGGCCAATCCCGAATGACTTGGATCTTGGTTGGATCCACATGCACCCCCCGCTAATTAATAATGTATCCCAGACAAGGTTAATTGGGAGCGGGAGCGGGAGCGCCATTTTCAGAAGCTCGGTATGGGAGCGTTTTGAGGAGCATTTTTTTATAATATATATATTTTTATATTTTGATGCATATATGTCAACAAAAGCATGTAGAATGATGAACTAGACATAAAAAACATAAAAACATAGATTGAATCATATAACATCAATCATCTAGAGACTCTCCCCCACAACCCTGATCCCAGATACTGAACCTCGGTCATGCCAAAAGTGCACTTCTCCAAATTGGCACACAACTTGTGTTGCCACAGTGTTTGGAGGACTTGTCGGATGTGGTGGAGGTGCTCTTCCCAAGTCTGGTTGAAGATCAAGATGTCATCCAAGTACACTACCACAAATGAGTTGGTGAATGGCCATAAGATGTCGTCCATTAGCCTCATGCCTCATGAAGGTTGTGGGAGCATTCGTCAACCCGAAAGGCATGACCAACCATTCGAAAAGGCCCTCCTTGGCTTTGAAGGTAGTCTTCCACACATTAGAGGGTTCGATTGGTACCTGGTGATACCTGGACTTCAAGCCGATCTTGCTGAAATATTTCACCTCTTTGAGTTGGTCTAGAAGGTCATCAATCCGTGGGATCAGGTACCTATTTCAGACAATGATTTTGTTCATGTTGAGATTTTGTGTATTTGGGGTAGCATCAGATGTGCTCTAGCTCCCAAATTTTGTGGAGGGACTAGAGTACACTTGATCTACAAGACCTAGAAAGGGATTTTGGAAATTTCATCTGGTTTGGGAGATATTTAATTAATTAATTATTTTAATGTATTTCCTAAGTCTAAACTTAGGAAAATGAAATAATTAAAGTTAATTAAATTAAACATGTGATGAAATTGTCTTAAATCACACAGATCAAGCTTTCTTTTAATCTTAGCCATTGATTCAAGATCTGATCATGGCCGTTGGTTTCCCAACGAGAAAAGTATAAAGGAAAGGCTTGGGGTCATTTTTAAAGGCACTCAGAGGCAGAGCACTGAAGCTATAAGCTTAGATTCTAGGGCGGGTTTGCTAAGCATTCTCATAAATGTTTCAACTGCAGAAAGGGGAATTTAGGCCAAGGGGATGATCTGATCCCAGGGTCTAGAATTAGCAAGAGGCAGAGATCAGCTCAGAGAGGCAGCGCAGAGAAGTAGGAGAGTAGCAGCAGAGAGGGCAGCAATTGTGCTATGCAGGTGCTACGCAGTCCCTCCCAGGACATCGTGATTCAACTGGAAGCCCTTAGGGGTTACGCAGAGACCCTAAGGGGTAGCGTAAGGATTGCGTCACCCAGTATGGGGCAACACAACCCTTTCCAGGTTAGCGCTGAGGGACGCAAGGGCTTCAGAGGTTGACGCAGGGGCATCAGGGGCAGCGCTGGGTTTTTTAGGGCCTAATTTTGGTTGAGTTCTGTAAATCTTGAATGAGGGTGTGGATCAGTCATTATTCTGGCTTTAGAACAACCAGTGAGTTAAAGATCTATTCTTTCTCCGTCGGGTTTTCCAAATCTGGAACCTAGATTTACTGTATTCAGAATATTCTTAATAATAAAACCTTCTAGCAGCCAACAAATCGGTTTTCCCACATTGGGTTTTTCCAGGGACTATTTGTCCAGAAAATCATTGTGTCACTTTGTCTATGTGTGCATGTACTTTTTCTAGATCTAGATTGGTGAAAGTTTGTTATGTGTTTTGCTTCGATATTAATTTGAATTTTCAGCTTAATAAGTTAATAAATTAGGAGAAGCATAACCAGATCTAACAGTAGATTTCTGCATAAGTGTAATATTCAGAAATTTTCACAATTCAGTGCCCGATAGTCAATACAGAGTCTCCAAGTCCCATCCTTCTTCTGCACCAACACGACCGGACTCCCACAGGGCGATGAACTCGATCAGATGTGACCTTTCTGTAGTAACTCTTGAATCTGCCTCTTGATTTCATCATTCTCCAGAACAGAGCGTCGATAGATCGGTCCATTGGGCAACAACGCACTTGGGATCAGATCGATGGGGTGCTTGACCTGACAATGCAGAGGCACCCCTGCGGGTGAGGTGAAGATGTCACTGTACTCCTCCATGACCTTGTTCATTCGTTGTTGTCGTGCGGAGGAGCCCTGTTTGGAGGTCGTGGCCACAGTCTTCTTCTTGCCCTGAGGGCGGATCGCCAGGAAAACAAATTTCCCGGTTTTGGAAATGAGCTTACTGCATTGTTTTGCAGTAACCAAAGAGATAACGACAGGCGGTGGTACCTCTGATATCTTGTACAACTTATTGCCTAAAGTAACAATAACAACGCAGGGTTGAGACTCATACACAACATGTCGCTTACACAAGTATGGTTGGCCTAATAATACATCACAAACATCAAGAGGAGCAATGTCATATAATACCTCATCTGTGAAGGGCTTGATGCTGTAGGGAAGGCGACACTGTTCTCGTCTTTGGTGAAGCCACCCGATGGTGTACGGCTGTGGATGTGCTGTGGTCGGCAAGCCCAATCGCTTCATGACCTTTGTTGAAATGAGGTTCTTTTGGCTCCCACTGTCGACAATGAACTGTAGCAGGGAGCCCTCTACCCACATCTGGGAGTGGAAGAGACGGTCCTTCTCCTTCGGATCTTCTGGTTCCTCCTTTTGGATCTTCGTGGTGGCAATGTTGGCGTTGGGCTCTGCATCGATAATTCGCTTCCCTTTGTCATTCCCCTTTTCGGGTTCTGATTTAGAGTTGGAGCATGCGTTTGATTTAGAAGCCTTCATCTCGGCCACCAGTGACTACTTGGCCCGACACTCACTTTTGTTGTGAGTGGAGCTCTTATGGAGCTCACATCGGTTCCTCCTGGATCTTCATGGTGGCAATGATGGTGTTGGGCTCTGCATCGATAATCTACATCCCTTTGTCATTCCCCTTGTTAGGTTCTGATTCAAAGTCGGAGCATGCATCTGATTCAGAAGCCTTCATCTTGGCCACCAGTGACTACTTGGTCCGACACTCACTTGTGTTGTGAGTGGAGCTCTTATGGAACTCACACCACTTTCCCATGTCCTTCGGCTTCCCGATGTTGTTCTTTGCTTGCGGCTTTGGCAGGTTGTCTTGGGCTGCCATGCCTTGGCTTTGTCCTTTGTTCTGCGGTTTGGGGGCACCTTTCCCTTGCTTTTGATTTGCAGGACCAAAGTGTCGCTTCTTTTGTTTGAATTTTTGCACAATCTTGGCAGCATACTGGTATGCCGTACCAAGAGAGATGTCGAGAAACTCCATTTCCTCCTGAATGTATCTGTGTAGACAACTGTGGTACTTCAACACCAAATGTTTCTCCGAATCTTTGATACCCAACTTTGTGCATAGGGTATGGAATAGATTCGTCAGCTCATGCTCATCTTGATCTCTTTGTTGCCGCAACGTAGTCCATTGTGTGTACTTGTCCTCATAGCTCCCCACGAGATAATATTGTTCCTTGATGGCGTCTCGAAAAGAATTCCAAGTGGGTACGACCGAGAACAGAGAGGGTTTCCCCTTGTCCTTTTTCTCATAGTAGGTTTCCCACGAGTCCTTGACATGGGGGACGACTTTGATGAGTGCAAAAATAATCTTCTCCCGGTCGGAAAAGTCATGTACCGAGAAACATCCTTCTAATATATTCAATCATCTATCTATGACGTCTGCATCTATTTATTTGACCCTCAAATATGGGAATGTCAAAGTTTACGTGTACTTTAAAAGGGGTGGCGCCTCCAGAGTGACTGTTGGATGTAGATGTGCCATTGGTGGGCAGCCATTGAAGGATCTGGGCAAAGGCATCCATCATCACGTTCCTTTGTTTCTCGAGGGCCTCTTCGAGCAATATTTTGATAGGATCTCCTACTCCCTCATCTTTCTTTTCTTCCCCCATGGGCGGTCATTGGGGTTTGCAAGGCTGATCTTGCAAATGTTCAACCAAATCGAGCCCTAACTCCTTATACCTCGACCTCGTTGGGGACATGCAAAGAAGGATCGAGAAAGAGCAAACTGCTCTGATACCACTAATCTGGATTTATGCAAGAACACAATGAAATACAAAGATACACATAAAAGCAGAGATGCAGCGGAAATAAAACTTTATTTCATTAATAACAAATTACTAAAATATGCTTATAGACAGAATGGAAATAAAATAGCTAGGGTGTTGGTAGCTTATCTCTGAGAAGAAATGTGGCGGCTATAGGCCGCCTCTGAACTGTGTTACAATGAGGCTCAAGGGCCTATTTATTATTGAGAAACAATGGAAAACCTTAAACATCTAAAAACCTAACCCAAGGAGATGAAGCGCCAAAACTATGGGCCCCGTTTGGGTAAATTGGTACATCAATCTCCCCAGGGACGTAACTTTGGCATACGATCTCCGTTTGACGCGCCCAATACCTCATTAGAAAGATCTATCCGAGGACTTCAACTTTTGATGTGAAGAACATTCATGTCGCCCTTGATGTTTCCCAAAAATGTCGTTTAGGGCCTCAAAAGGGCTCCGAAAGTTCAGGACCCGAAAAACTGCTAAAAATAGTAAATCGAGCTACAATTAAGGAAACTGAAAGAAACAATGGTGGGCCCCTAAGTGGAATAGGTGGCCACCAATATCCACTTGGATCATGCTGGGCTATAGCTGCTGGACAAGAAGAGATTATTGAAGGTCGTTGAATTTCATGGGAAGGCTGACTTGGTGGAGGAAGGTCTTTGGGTCTATGGTATTCGTCTATCTCAACTTGAATATGCTAGTGGAAGAGTTTGACTGTGTTTTTCCCCTATAGAGGGGTTTTAGCGCTGGTAGAGTGCATATATCCAGTGTTTTTGATATACGTGTTTTGTTTTTGATAATTGCTTGATAAAACAAAGATAAAAGAAAAACATAAGAAAGTTAATAAGAACTCAAAGATATCACAAGTAGTTATCAACATAAGAAAATATAGAAAATATTTCTGCCTTTCCTATTTTCTAACACAACCTTTATTTTTCCACCCTTCTTTATTTTCCTTTTGCCTTTTTTTGATTTTTTCTTTGTATTACTAACAACCACGTCTTTTGGCTGTTATGTGTCTATTTTGATTTCTATTTGGTACACTGAGTGGGAAATTAGGGTAGGTCCTAACAACCCATGATTCCATAGGTGTAGTGGGTAAAAGTAAATGTTGTGGCGTGTGAATGGTCCCATTTGTGTTTTTATTTAATTTTGAGTCATGTTTGTTGATAACACATTTGTTTAATTATTGAATGCAATGCAATGTAGGTAAACGAATGTGGAGGATCACATGTAAAGGAATGTGGGGGATCACTAATGAAACTACTAAAATATTTTCATGAGAAAAACAATGTGTGCAATGGAAAAAGTCGAGGATTTACAATTTTTGGTCTTTGCATGAGATGTACTTTCTAGTGCATAAGATTATTCATAATTACTCATAAAATTTTGAGTCTACATTTAAGATTCTCATAAGATATTTTGGTATGTATTTCATATTTCTCATAATATTTCATGTGTATTTAATATTTTTAGAATATTTTTTAGTCTTTGTTTAATAGTTATTTATTTTTTGGTGTGCAGGGTCCCTTTGGTTCGCCATGGATGCATTTTGCAGTTGCAGTGTAACTTCCATCTTTTATTTGAGTTTTTATGTTTTGTTATTATTATTTTGGTTGTATTTTTCTATTGTTGTTCATTATTGTTTTATTTTGTTTTTTTTTTTAATGTTGTTGTTCGTATATATTTGTATTTGTGAGCATGGCCATGCTAACTTATGGTTTGTTATTTCATTTTTCTTGTGTGTTTTTTGAGATTTTTATCTTTTCTTATTTTTTATTTTTATTTTTTTTTCTTGGATTTATTTGGTGGGGAAATTGAGGAATACTTTTACAACCCATTGTGTGGGCTTACTGCTAATGTGGAGTCAACAAGTGTAGTGTGCAAAGGTGAATAAGGTATGTATGGAGGAATTTACTTAATTATGGGGAAAGGCGAAAGAGGTATGAATGGGGAACTTACTTTTTTGTTACTAAATTATATGGCTTCATGCGAGGTATGTATGGGGAACTTACTTATTTGTTACTAAATTATATGGCTTCATGCCCATTTTAATTGAGCTCATTTGTTGCTTCATGATTATATCATGTACATTTGTGGACATTCTGTGCAATACGGATCCAGAAAGGTGAAGGACCACTGTTGCAACTACTGAATATGTTTTTGTGATGTGAGACAACATAACAAAGGTATTATTGAATGCATATTATATTATTTGGGATGTACTTATTAATGAGTGTCATGCAAATGCGAGTAAAGGAAGGTGGAGGAGCATTGATAAAACTACATAAATAATTTTGTGGGAGATACTTGCAAATGTGTATGATCCCACAAGTGTAGTGGGCAAAGGCAAAAGAGGTATGTATGAGGGACCTTACTTGTTTGTTACTAAATTATTTGGTTTTGATACACATTTTAATTTAATTTATTTGTTGATTCATTATTATATCATTTGCGTTTTAAATGCAATGCATATCCAGAAAGGTGGACAATTGGTGAAATTATTGAATATCTTTTTATGATGTGAGGCAACATAGCAAAGGTATAATTGAATGCATATTATATTATTTGGAATTTATTTATATTACAAATGCTATGTAAATGTAGGTAAAGAAACGGTGGAGGAGCATTGAAGAAACTACAAAAGTTATTGACCACAATGTAATGCATAAATAATTTTGTGGGAGAGATTTGCAAATGTGTAGGATCCCACAAGGGTAGTGGGCAAAGGTGAAAGAGGTATGTATGAAGGAACTTAGTTGTTTGTTACTAAATTATTTGGTTTTGATGCACATTTTACTTCAACTCATTTGTTGATTCATTATTATATCATCTGTGTTTTAAATGTAATACAGATCAAGAAAGGTGAAGGACAATTGGTGAAATTATTGAATATCTTTCTATGATGTGAGACAACACAGCAAAGGTATAATTGAATGCATATTTTGTTATTTGGAATTTATTTATATAATGAATGTTATTATGCAAATGTAGGTAAAGAAAAGGTGGAGGATCATTGATGAAACTACAAAAATTATTGACCACAATGTAATGCAGTTAATATAATAGGGAGAAATCACTACCTAAACTACTAAATGTACTTGAGGGAGAGATTGTAGTAGAGTGCAAAGGTAAACACAAATATAGAGGTGAGTTCTCTTTTGGTGTAAATATCCATATATGATCCACTATTTACCTAGATATGATCCTCCCTCATCTATTTAGGGTTTATGATTTTTAGTGTTTGCATAAGATGTACTTTCTAGTGCTTTCACAACATTTTATGTGTATTTAATATTTTTTCATAATGTTTTGTTGAGTGTAATGCAATATAGGATAATGGAATGTGGAGGATCACTATTGAAACTGCTGAAATATCTTTTACGAGATAGAGATTGTACTAGATTGGAAAGAATACAAAGATAGAGGTGAGTTCTTTTATGGTGTGAAATCCATATATGATTGTTAAGTAATTCTTTTCATTTCAAATACAACATTTCTCTATCTTTCATTATTTAGGGTTGAATTTTAGTGTTTGCGTACCCTGTACTTTCTAGTGCATAAGATTACTTGTAATATTGTTGATCTCTAAGTAAGATTTCTCATAAGATATTTTGATATTTGTTTCATGTTTCTTAGAATATTTTGTATATTTAATATATTATTCATAATACTTTTTTGGTGTGCAGGGTGTCTTTGGTTGGCCATCGATGCATGTTGAGATTGCAGATCCATGTCCCCATATCTTGTTTCTTTTTGTTTGTTTGTTTGTTTGTTATTTTTGTTTGTTTTTGCTATCGTTGATTGTATCTTTTGTTATTGCCTGTTGTTCTTTCGTTTTTCTACAATTATAGTTTTTTTTGTTGTATTTGTGAGCATGGCCATGCTAATTTGTGGTTTGACATTTTATTTTTTGTGTTTGATTTCTCTTGTTTTTCTTAATTTTGTTTCATGGTTTTTGTTTTGTACTTAATGAATGGGGAAATTAAGTCAAGTGAAGATTTCATGGATGCAATGAGCAAAGATGGAGGTATGTATGAGATAATTTACTTGTTTATTGCTACATAATTTTATGGTTCCAGGTTGTTTTAATTGAACTCTTTTGGTGCTCCCTTTATCATGTGTGTTCATGTAAATTTATAGGGTAAAGGAAACTAATTGGAATGTTCGAGCATAAAACAAAAATTTCAAGCCTAGTTATAAACATACTTGTTTTTATTTACAATTAGGAGGGGGATGGGTCACTTTCTTCCATTGGACGGTGTGGGTTTCACACTTTTATTTCAATTTCAACAATTTCATTAAAACATGATGCATTTGTCCTTTCAACTCCTTAAGATCTATGAATTTTATTTTATCTTTACTTTGATGGTTTCTTCATGTTACTTAGATGCTTCTCTAGATACCAAATACACTTATCTCCTTTAGATTTCACCTGTCAATCTTGGATTAGGAGCCAAAAGCATCATGGAACCCCTCCATCACCCTATCTTAGAGGAATGCATCTTCAACAAAAACTTACCATAGTAAGGCAATAAAATGAATTAGAAGAAATTTATGGTTGCTTCATGTTACTCAAATACTTCTCCAGCTCCCAAATACACTTCTCTTATTTAGACTTCAACTCTCAATCTTGGATAAGGAGCCAAAAGCATCATGGACACCCTCCTCTTATTTAGACTTCAACTCTCAGTCTTGGATAAGGAGCCAAAAGCATCATGGACACCCTCCTTCTCTTATTTAGACTTCAACTCTCAGTCTTCGATAAGGAGCCAAAAGCATCATGAAGTCCCTCCATCACCCTATCATAGAGGAATGCATGTTCCACAAAATCTTACCATAGTAAGGCGATAAAATGAGTAGAAGAAATTTGGCCTCCCTAGAATTCTGGGAAATACTGTATACAAGCATGGACTTCAACCTCACTCCAATAACTCCATTTGGATCTCATCCTACATACATCCTACAAGAAGATAAATAAAGTTCAAAAGTGATTATTAAGATTAAGGAGAAATTGAATTAATAGCTGCCTTACTGCATTCTCTAACAACCAAGACCCCCAACTAGACCCAAGTCAACCCTCCTCCCAAGCTCTTATTTCGGCCCCCAGCTTCAGACTTTCAGACTTACAATGAATTTGTAACTTTTGCCTGTGCAACAACTTCAGAATTTCACATGTGAGAGATCTAGGGAAAATTTTATGGCAGAAACTCCGACTTTCTTGCTTTCTTGTTTCTTCTCTTGAATTTCGCTCTTCTTGTCTTGGATTTAGCCCCTCTCTCTTGCTTTCATGCTTCTTCTCTTGAATTTTGCTCTTGTTGTCTTGGAGTTCAAACTTGCTTGCTTGGTACTTCAAATGAGGTTGAACTCTCTATTTATACACATCGAGGAGGTCAAATTACCCCTTCTAGGGACGACTTGGTCTTGTGGGTACAAGAATTACATTTTTGACTCAAGTAAATTTGTTCTTCCACTTACTTTTCAAAGTCCAAATGGGACTTGACTCTAAGACAATATTTTGACTTATGACAAATATTCTTTTGACTCAATAAACCCTAGAAGCATGAAGAACATGTTTGACCTAGATGACAAATCAATTTGAGCATGAAACCAATGCTTGAAAAATAATATTTCTTTTTCTTCTTTTTGATCTTCTACATAAAATATATAATGACATAAGTAAAATAACAATTATGAAGACCGAACCTAGTTACATTTTCTAACAATCTTTACATTACAATTTCATAAAAGAACAGATACCCTTCCCTAGATTTGAGGGATATTTATTTTTATTTGTCAAGTTTGTCTTGGAGTAACACCTAACCTCCTAAAACACATGCCATTCAAGCAGGGTAGAACACAATACGAATGGAGCCCAGTACTCTCCATCAACCTCACGGGTGAACTAATTCTTTATTGGAATTCCACAAACATTTGCTCAAATCCCTCTTCAATAACTGCTGAAGAAACTCCCAACTATCAACAAATCAGGAACAACAAGATAAATATACACTCTGTCTTACAACAATGCAATTCGTTGGGGTTGAGTACACCTATTAGCTTAACAACCAATGGGTGTACTCAACCCCAACGAATAATTTTCATGTATCAATGCTTACTCCAACCCCTCCAGCTGCTCAGTGGACTGCACAATCGCCATTCAAGCAGGGTAGAACACAATACGAATGGAGCCCAGTACTCCCTATCAACCTCACTAGTGAACTAATTCTTCATTGGAATTCCACAAACATTTGCTCAAATCCCTCTTCAATAACTATTGAAAAACTCCCAACTACCAACAAACCAGGAAAAACAAGATAAATCTACACCCCCTCCTACAACAATGCAATTCGTTGTGGTTGAGTACACCTATTAGCACTAAAACAAAGTTAATTTCAAATAATTTTCCTGTATCAATGCTTACTCCAACTCCTCCAGCTGCTCAGTGGACTGCACCATCGCCATTCAACCAGGGTAGAACACAATACGAATGGAGCCCAGTACTCTCCATCAACCTCACGAGTGAACTAATTCTTCATTGGAATTCCACAAACATTTTCTCAAATCCCTCTTCAATAATTGTTGAAGAAACTCCCAACTATCAACAAACCAGAAATAACAAGATAAATCTACACTCCCTCTTACAACAATGCAATTCGTTGGGGTTGAGTACACCTATTAGCTCTACAACCAATGGTGTTAATTTCAAATAATTTTCATGTATCAATGCTTACTCCAACCCCTACAGCTGCTCAGTGGACTGCACAATTGCCACATTTGCACAATTGCGACATCACTCCCCTATTAGAGGTGGATCAACATCCATAGTCATTGTTTTCTCCAAGTTTTATGGCAAGAATGTTTTAGAAAATGCAAATTTGAAAGTGGTGTACTACCACATTTGAGCCATTTTCATTCTTGATTGTGATTCCTCTACTTTTATATATCCTTGAAAGAATTTCAAAGTTCTTCAAAATTAATCTTTGTGTTAGTGAGAGTAGGACCAATGTTGCATGAAGTGAGGATGTGAATGTGTTAGAAAATCTGAAAGGCAGAAAGATTTTCTTAAACATGATAATTACCTATGACGTTCTTGTTTTCTTATTATATTCCCTTTTTATCTTCTTTCCTTTTAGTTCATCAAGCAATTACCAAAGCAATAACACATAATTCAAGGACGCCAGATATAGGCACACAGACAGGGAAAATCCCTTCTAGGGGAAAACCTGGTGAGTAATTCTTCCTTCAATAGTTTTCCTGAGATAAACCAAGACTCCAGACCTTGACACAAATTCTCCTCCACACCAAGTCAACCTCCTTCTTTTGCAGATGATCCTATTTGACTTGGCAGTAGCAACAGCAACAACACTATGCAACACTTTCTTGGACCCAATAACTTCCACCTTTCCTTGGAGACCTCGATCGTGGCTGAAAGACTTTGATCTTAACTTAGGAACTTTGATTATGACCCAATTCAACTTTTTGAGGTAGCACCACCCAACAACAACGACTTCGACCTATACATGTCCTAGCAGTAGCAACTAGCAGCGACATCAACAAGAGAACTTTGATCTGCCAAACTAAAGCACGAGAGAGAGAGAAACAAAGACACCAAACTTTCGATTTTCCTTTCTTCTTTCACCTTGACCAAACTCTCACTTCTTTTGTCCTCTTCCTTCACTTTGCACATTTTTCGGCGACCAGAGAGATATCAAACATGCTTGAGATAATCTCATCCAAATAAATTCGAATTGCTTCTTTTATGGCCTTTAGGTGAGGTCGAATAACAGGCCGACTTTATGTGGAGGCAACATAATTCATATTTGACTCAATACTAAACCTTTTTTACATGATTCAAAAGCCCAAGAAGGGTCTCTTTAAATGTACAATGACTCTATTAACTCAGAATAAATCCTAGAATCCTCAATTGGGACTTTGACCTAAAACATAATGACCCAAGCATGAAACCCATGCTTTAATAAGTCATTATAACAATAATAAATTTTATTTTCTTTATTCTTTTGACAAGTACACTACATAATGACTCAAATACATTAATGAAGACCAAGCCTAATTACATTTTCCAACACTCCGGCTTAACTAGGGAGGTATTCATTATATACAAGTACAAGGAAGGTATCAACTATATGAACCATGAAGAATTTTTAGGCACCACAATGCCATGGACAAGATTCCTAACCAGGGCAATCTATCCATTGGTCTCTCAATAATTTAGGCACCACAATGCCACAAACTAGATTCCTGACTAGTGCAATCTATCCGAGTGGGACTAAGATTGACTCAAGCTTTCAACCTCTCTAGCTACCATCAGGCTTACTTGCTAACCATCAACCCAGGGATCTAGGTGTGTATTTGAGGTTAGAGATCTATCACCAACACCACATTCCCAACTTCGTGTTAGTTTTTGTTGCTTCAAATGTGTTCTAGCTACGAGATTTGGTGGAGAGGCTAGAATACACCAGTTTTCCAAAACCCAAAAATCGTTTTCAGAAATTCCAACCAGAAGTGTCTCGATTAGATTATTAACCAATTTTTAAATATTCCCTTAGTCTAAATGTTGTGGCTCTTATATCATTGTATTTGTGAGCATGGCTATGCTAACTTATGGTTTGGTATTTTGTCTTTTTTGTGTCTTTTGAACTGATTTTCTTTTGTTGATATTTTTTCCTTGATGCAATGGGTGGAGAAATTAACGAAGACCTTAACAAACCATAGTGTATGTTTAGGGATGATGCAGAGTCTACAAGTGTAGTGGGCAAAGGCGAACAACGCATTTCTGGAGGAATTTACTTCTTTATGTGGAAAGACGAAATAGCTATGTATGGGGATCTTTTGTTTGTTACTAAATTTTATGGTTTCATGCACATTTTAATTGAACTCACTTGTTGTTTCATCATTATATCATGTATGTTTGTTGAAATTTAGATCAATATAGATCAAGAAAGATGAAGGACCATTGATGAAACTACTGAATATATTTGTGATGTGAGACTCCATATCAAAGGTATAATTGAATGCATATTATATTATTTGGAATTTATTTATATAGTGAGTGTTATGCAAATGTGGGTAAAGGAAGGTGGAGGAACATAGATGAAACCATATAAATATTTTCGTGTGAGAGACTTGCAGATGTGTAGGAGTCCACAAGGGTAGTGGGAAAAGGTGAAAGAGGTATGTATGTGGGAACATACTCGTTTGTTAGTAAATTATATGGTTTTGATTCCCATTTTAATTTAACTTATTTGTTGATTTATTACTATATCACGTGTGTTTGTTGAAATCTAGGTGCAATGTAGATCAAGTAAGGTGAAGGACCACTAATGAAACCAGTGAATATGTTTTTGTGATGTGAGACACCATAACAAAGGTATCATTGAATGCATATTATATTATTTGGGTTTAATTATTCTATGCAAATGTAGGTAAAGGAAGGTGGATGAGAATTGATGAAACTACAATAATATTTTGTATGAGAGAGTTGCAGATGTAAGAGAGTGTATATGCAGAAAGAAAGTTCAGGGATATCTTCTAATTTCAACACAATGGTTCTTCTTTCTCCTTTCTTGTTGAGGAACTATGATTTTTGGTAATTGCATAATATGTACTTTTTCGTAATATTTTGCTTAGAAATTTCATTTTCATTTATGATATTCCCATAGTATACTTAAGTGTCTATTTTGATTTCTATTTGGTACATTGAGTGGTAAATTAGGGTAGGTCCTAACAACCCATGATTCCATAGGTGTAGTGGGTAAAGGTGAATGTTGTGTGTGAATGGTCCCATTTGTGTTTTTATTTAATTTTGAGTCATGTTTGTTGATAACACATTTGTTTAATTATTGAATGCAATGCAATGTAGGTAAACGAATGTGGAGGATCACATGTAAAGGAATGTGGGGGATCACTAATGAAACTACTAAAATATTTTCATGAGAAAAACAATGTGTGCAATGGAAAAAGTCGAGGATTTACAATTTTTGGTCTTTGCATGAGATGTACTTTCTAGTGCATAAGATTATTCATAATTACTCATAAAATTTTGAGTCTACATTTAAGATTCTCATAAGATATTTTGGTATGTATTTCATATTTCTCATAATATTTCATGTGTATTTAATATTTTTAGAATATTTTTTAGTCTTTGTTTAATAGTTATTTATTTTTTGGTGTGCAGGGTCCCTTTGGTTCGCCATGGATGCATTTTGCAGTTGCAGTGTAACTTCCATCTTTTATTTGAGTTTTTATGTTTTGTTATTATTATTTTGGTTGTATTTTTCTATTGTTGTTCATTATTGTTTTATTTTGTTTTTTTTTTTAATGTTGTTGTTCGTATATATTTGTATTTGTGAGCATGGCCATGCTAACTTATGGTTTGTTATTTCATTTTTCTTGTGTGTTTTTTGAGATTTTTATCTTTTCTTATTTTTTATTTTTATTTTTTTTTCTTGGATTTATTTGGTGGGGAAATTGAGGAATACTTTTACAACCCATTGTGTGGGCTTACTGCTAATGTGGAGTCAACAAGTGTAGTGTGCAAAGGTGAATAAGGTATGTATGGAGGAATTTACTTAATTATGGGGAAAGGCGAAAGAGGTATGAATGGGGAACTTACTTTTTTGTTACTAAATTATATGGCTTCATGCGAGGTATGTATGGGGAACTTACTTATTTGTTACTAAATTATATGGCTTCATGCCCATTTTAATTGAGCTCATTTGTTGCTTCATGTTTATATCATGTACATTTGTTGACATTCTGTGCAATACAAATCTAGAAAGGTGAAGGACCACTAGTGAAACTACTGAATATGTTTCTGTGATGTGAGGCGCCATAACAAAGGTATTATTGAATGCATATTATATTATTTGGGATTTACTTATTAATGAGTGTCATGCAAATGCAAGTAAAGGAAGGTGGAGGAGCATTGATAAAACTACATAAATAATTTTGTGGGAGATACTTGCAAATGTGAAGGATCCCACAAGTGTAGTGGGCAAAGGCGAAAGAGGTATGTATGTGGGACCTTACTTGTTTGCTACTAAATTATTTGGTTTTGATGCACATTTTAATTTAACTTATTTGTTGATTCATTATTATATCATCTTCGTTTTAAATAATACATATCAAGAAAGGTGGACAATTGGTGAAATTATTGAGTATCTTTCTATGATGTGAGGCAACATAGTAAAGGTATAATTGAATGCATATTATATTATCTGGAATTTGTTTATACGATGAATGCTATGCAAATGTAGGTAAAGAAAGGGTGGAGGAGCATTGAAGAAACTACAAAAATTATTGACCACAATGTAATGCATAAATAATTTTGTGGGAGAGACTTACAAATGTGTAGGATCCCACAAGCGTAGTGGGCAAAGGCGAAAGAGGTATGTATGAGTGAACTTGTTTGTTACTTAGTTATTATTTTTTAATTCACATTTTAATTTAACTCATTTGTTGATTCATTATTATATCATCTGCGTTTTAAATGTAATACAGATCAAGAAATGTGAAGGACAATTGGTGAAATTATTGAATATCTTTCTATGATGTGAGGCAACATAGCTAAGGTATAATTGAATGCATATTATAATATTTGGAATTTATTTATATAATGAATGCTATGCAAATGTAGGTAAAGAAACGGTGGAGGAGCATTGATGAAACTACAAAAATTATTGATCACAATGTAATGCAATTAATATAATATGGAGAAATCACTAGCTAAACTACTAAATGTACTTGAGGGAGAGATTGTAGTAGAGTGCAAAGGTAAACACAAAGATAGAGGAAGTTTTATTTTGGTGTAAATATCCATATATGATCCATTATTTACCTATATATGTTCCTCCCTCATCTATTTAGGGTTTATGATTTTTAGTGCTTGCATAAGATGTACTTTCTAGTCTTTACTCATAATACTTCACCACATTTTATGTGCATTTTATATTTTTTCATAATGTTTTGTTGAGTGTAATGCAATATAGATTAATGGAATGTGGAGGATCACTTTTGAAACTGCTGAAATATCTTTATGAGATAGAGATTGTACTAGATTTGAAAGAATACAAAGATAGAGGTGAGTTCTTTTTTGGTGTGAAATCCATATATGATTTGTTAAGTAATTATTTTCATTTCAAATACAACATTTCTCTCTCTTTACCTATTTAGGGTTGATTTTTAGTGTTTGCATAACCTCTTTGTAGTGCATAAGATTACTTGTAATATTGTTGATCTCTAAGTAAGATTTCTCATAAGATATTTTGTATATATAATATATTATTCATAATATTTTTTTTGTGTGCAGGGATTGTAGATCCATGTCCCCATATCATGTTTCTTTTTGTTTGCTTGTTTTTGTTATTTTTGTTTCATTTTGCTATCATTGATTGTATATTTTGTTATTGCCTGTTGTTCTTTCGTTTTTCTACAATTATAGTTTTTTTTATTTGTTGTATTTGTGAGCATGGCCATGCTAATTTGTGGTTTGACATTTTATTTTTTGTGTTTGATTTCTCTTGTTTTTCTTACTTTTGTTTCATGGTTTTTGTTTTGTACTTAATGGATGGGGAAATTAAGGCAAGTGAAGATTTCATGGATGCAATGAGCAAAGGTGGAGGTATGTATGAGAGAATTTACTTGTTTATTGCTACGTAATTTTATGGTTCCATGTTGTTTTAATTGAACTCTTTTGGTGCTTCCTTTATCATGTGTGTTCATGTAAATTTATAGGGTAAAGGAAAGTCATTGGAATATTTGGGCATAAAACAACATTTTCAAGCCTAGTTATAAACATACTAGTTTTTATTTACTATTAGGAGGGGGATGGCTCACTTTCTTCCATTGGAGGGTGTGGGTTTCTCACTTTTATTTCAATCTCAACAATTAAAACGTGATGCATTTGTCCCTTCAACTCCTTAACATCTATGACTTTTTTATCTTTACTTTGATGGTTTCTTCATGTTACTTAGATGCTTCTCCAGCTCCCAAATACACTTATCTCCTTTAGACTTCACCTCTCAATCTTGGATTAGGAGCTAAAAGCATCATGGGCTCCTTCCATCAACCTATCTTAGAGGAATGCATTTTCGACAAAAACTTACCATAGTAAGGCAATAAAATGAATTAGAAGAAATTTATGGTTGCTTCATGTTACTCAAATACTTCTCCAGCTCCCAAATACACTTCTCTTATTTAGACTTCAACTCTCAATCGTGGATATGGATCCAAAAGCATCATGCACTCCCTCCATCACCCTATCTTAGAGGAATGCATGTTCCACAAAAACTTACCATAGAAAGGCATTAAAATGAGTAGAAGAAATTTGGCCTCCCTAGAATTCTTGGAAAGACTTTGTCCAACTTTGGTATGTGCAAGGTTTAGATACAAGCATGGACTTCAACCTCACTCTAATAAATCCATTTAGACCTCATCCTACATACATCCTACAAGAAGATAAATAAAGTTCAAAAGTGATTACTAAGATTAAGGAGAAATTGAATTAATAGCTGCCCGACTGCATTCTCTAACAACCAAGACCTCCAACGAGACCCATGTCAACCCTCCTCCCAAGCTCTTATTTCGGCCCCCATCTTCAGAATTTCAGACTTACAATGAATTTGTAACTTTCGCCCTTGCAACAACTTCAGAATTTCACACGTGAGAGATCTAGGGCAATTTTTATGGCAGAAACTCCGACTTTCTTGCTTTCTTGCTTCTTCTCTTGAACACTCTTCTTGTCTTGGATTTTGCCCCTCTCTCTTGCTTTCTTGCTTCTTCTCTTGAATTTCGCTCTTGTTGTCTTGGAGTTCGAACTTGCTTGCTTGGTGCTTCAAATGAGGTTGAAATCTCTATTTATACACATCGAGGAGGTCAAATTACCCCTTCTAGGACCGACTTGGTCTTGTGGGTACAAAAATAACATTTTCGACTCAAGTAAATCTCTTCTTCCACTTACTTTTCAAAGTCCACTTACTTTTCAATGTCCAAATGGGACTTGACTCTAAGACAAATTTTTGACTTATGACAAATATTCTTTTGACTGAATAAACCCTACAAGCATGAAGAACATGTTTGACCTAGATGACAAATCAATTTGAGCATGAAACCAACGCTTGAAAAATAATGTTTCTTTTACTTCTTTTTGATCTTCTACATAAAATATATAATGACATAAGTACAATAACAATTATGAAGACCGAACCTAGTTGCATTTTCTAACAATATTTACATTACAATTTCATAAAGAACGGATACCCTCCCCCAGATTTGTCAAATTTGTCTTTGAGTAACACCTAACCTCTAAAACAAATGCCATTCAAGCAGGGTAGCACACAATACGAATGGAGCCATTACTCTCCATCAACCTCACGAATGAACTAATTCTTCATTGGAATTCCACAAACATTTGCTCAAATCCCTCTTCAATAACTGTTGAAGAAACTCCCAACTATCAACAAACCAAGAACAACAAGATAAATCTACATTCCCTCTTACAACAATGCAATTCGTTGGGGTTGAGTACACCTATTAGCTCTACAGCCAATGGTATTAATTTCAAATATTTTTCATGTATCAATGCTTACTCCAACCCCTCCAACTGCTCAGTGGATTGCACAATTGCCATTCAAGCAGGGTAGAACACAATAAGAATGGAGCCTAGTACTCTCCATCAACCTCACAAGTGAACTAATTCTTCATTGGAATTCCACAAATATTTGCTCAAATCCCTCTTCAATAACTGTTGAAGAAACTCCCAACTATCAACAAACCAGGAACAACAAGATAAATCTACACTCCCTCTTACAACAATGCAATTCGTTGGGGTTGAGTACGCCTATTAGCTCTACAACCAATGGGTTTAATTTCAAATAATATTCATGTATCAATGCTTACTCCAACCCCTCCTGCTCAGTGGACTGCACGATCGCCATCAAGCAGGGTAGAACACAATACGAATGGAGCCCAATCCTCTCCGTCAACCTCACGAGTGAACTAATTCTTCATTGTAATTCCACAAACATTTGCTCGAAATGCTCTTCAATAACTGTTGAAAAAACTCCCAACTATTAACAAACCAGGAACAACAAGATAATTCTACACTCCCTCTTACAACAATGCAATTCTTTGGGGTTGAGTACACCTATTAACGCTACAGCCAATGGGGTTAATTTCAAATAATTTTCCTGTATCAATGCTTACTTCAACCCCTCTAGCTGCTCAGTGGACTGCACAATCACCATTCAAGCAGGGTAGAACACAATACGAATGGAGCCCAGTACTCTCCATCAACCTCACGAGTGAACTACTTCTTCATTGGAATTCCACAAACATTTGCTCAAATCCCTCTTCAATAACTATTGAGGAAACTCCCAACTATCAACAAACCAGGAACAACAAGATAAATCTACACTCCCTCTTACAACAATGCAATTTGTTGGGGTTGAGTACACCTATTAGCTCTACAACCAATGGGGTTAATTTCAAATAATTTTCATGTATCAATGCTTACTCCAACCCCTCCAGCTGCTCAGTGGATTGCATAATCGCCACAACATAATTGCCACATCGCTCCCCTGTTAGAGGTGGATCTATAGAAATTTCAATCCCCACTCTAGTTATCAATTTTCCTTATCACTCCATGCATATAGTTTTAAATCCAAGCCTGATAAAAGTACTAAATTATGGAAATGACATAAATTTCTGAAAACACAAATTTGGAGATTTCATTATCATTGCTGGAAAATGCAGAAATAAAACACAACAAAAAATAACAGCCACACACAGAAAATGACATAGTGATTTTTGGTTAATGTGACCCTGGAGAAACCCCATACAACTCTTGGGGAAAACCAGTTTGAGAGCTCTTCTTTATTTTTGAAAATACTTTTACAGAGAGCTGAAATACACAGTAAAAAATTACAGCAACCACAAAGTTAACTTATCTCGATTTCCGTGCTTGCACATTGCCTTGGAAAACATTCCGACCAACAATCTTAGAAAACAGAAATTTTACAGCATTAATGACAACATTAAATGCTGAACTGTCACCCTCGAAAATCGTGCCCAAAATTCTGTAGTATGACCATACTGCTGTATGGACTGTACAAAAAGTACAACTGTACTTCCTTGAAAACTGTGCTAGAATCTGCCTCGAAAACTGTGTTTCCACTGCTGTACGGATTTCTCGAAATCTGTGCCAGAATAACAATAGTGCATCTCCTCGATTCTCGTGCCCAAAAACTTCCTTGGAATTCATGCTGAAGTTGTTGTACGAATTCCTCGATTTTTGTGCCTCCTTTCTTGAAAACTGGTGCCACTAAGCTGTTGTATGGATTTGTTGAAGTGTCCTTGCTGCCCTCCTTCAACTTCTCACTAAGAAATTTTCCCCTTGCTCTCTTTCTCTCAATAGCTCATGAAAGACTGAATTGATATTTTTCTCTTCTCCTCTCCTTTTACCCTAAATGACCTTTTGGGTAACGCTGAGATCTAATGGTTGAGATTCATTTAGATCTAGGGATGAGAATAAATGTGCATTTAATTCTCACATTCTATTTTTTAACTCACCCACTTACATAAAGACCCACTTAGCCTTTTATTTCCCTAGTCACTTTTTCACTTTCTAATTTTTCATTGACCTTAATAAAGTCACTTTAAAATTAGAATGTAACTTTATCACTTATAAGGTCACTTTAAAATTAGATTGACTTTACCACTTATAAAGTCACTTTAGGAGAAAAGTACAAATAAATGTGGACACTTTTCCCTAGGCCAATGATCAAAGCCTTGGGGAACCACTTGTCCTCTAGTACCCAAATTTTAACACTCCCTCTTACCGAGGAAAGTGTTCCTCACCACTCCCATCTTGTCTTTGAAGTAGACATGCTTGCCTCGTGGTAAGGCTTTGGTGAAAATGTCCACTACCTACTCATCTGTGGGAATATACTCAAGCTTGACAGCTCCCTTCTGGACATAGTCTCTAATGAAGTGATACTTGATCCCGATATACTTTGACTTGTCATGAAAAATTGGATTTTCCTTGAGTTTTATGCAACTCTGATTATCATCGTAAATCACTGAAGGTCTCAATGCCTGACCAAATAGACCAAACAACATCTTGCAAAGCCATATGGCCTCACAACTAGCCAAACTAGCAGGCATACACTATGCTCCGTTGAGCTCAATGCAACTGACTTTTGTTTCTGGTTGAACCACGACAGAACTGCGGAACCCAACCCAAAACAACACCCTGAAGTACTTTTCCTATCATAAGCACAACCTGCTTAATCTGAATCAGTGTACCCTGCCAGTCTCACTCCATCTCCCTGTCTATAATCCAGACCAAAATCCACTGTACCCTACAAGTAACGAAGAATGTGTTTTGTAGCCACCTAGTGCACTCTCTTGGGCTCACACATGAACTAACTCATCATGTTAACTGCAAAACATATATTTGGTCGAGTGTTGACCAAATACATCAATGAAACAATCAGCTGTCTACACAAAGTAGGATCCACCAACTTGGGAGATGAAGCGTGAAGCTTCTTCCAGTTAGTGATCATAGGTGTACACATGGGTTTGCAATCCTCCATGTGAATTTTGCTAAGAATGTCCACAATGTACTTCCCCTGTCCCAAGAAGAAATGCCCCTCCTCCTACCACACCTCCAATCCCAAAAAGTAATGCATCAAGCCGATATCCTTCATCTCAAACTCTGAAGCAAGATCTCTCTTGCAACCCTCAATGAGTCTCTCTGCATATGTAATGACCAAGTCATCCACATACAACACCAGAATGAGAGGCTCCTCACCTACTACAATGAAGTATAGGTTCAGATCAACCTCACTCTTTGTGAAACTCAACTGTTGCAAGTACGTATCAATCCTCGAGTACCAAGCTCTAGGAGCTTGCTTCAGGCCATAGAGTGCCTTCTTCAATCTGCATATATGGGACTCCTTCCTATGCACCTCAAAGCCATGCGGTTGCTCAATATAAACCTCCTCCTGTATGAAGCCATTGAGAAATGCGGTCTTCACATCCATCTGATGGATCTTCCAACCCATTTTTGTTGCTATCGATATAATGGAGCGAATGGAAGTATACCGAGCCACGGGAGCGAAGGTCTCCTCATAGTCAACTCCCTCTACTTGTGAGAACCCTCTCGCCATAAATCGAGCCTTGAACTTCTCAATGCTGCCATCTGCAGCATGCTTTATCTTGTAAAGCCATTTGGAAGTAACCACTGATTTACATTAAGGCCTCGGAACCACCTCCCAAACATCGTTCTTCATGATAGAAGAATACTCCTCCTGCATGGCCTCTCTCCAGACCTGCTGGCTAGCTGCCTCCTCATAGTTAGAAGGCTCAGAATCAACGATGCTAGTGATTAATGCCATATATCTACAGAAGCGCTCAGGTGGTTTACTCTCTCTAACCTGTCTCTTTGGCCCAGCAACAGATGTGGCCTCGCACAAGGTGTCCTGAAGCCACTTGGGCTTCCTCTTCCTTGAGCATGCTTCTCCCACTGGAGTGAAAGAATCCTCATCATCATCAAAAGCCTGAACTCTTGAAGGCCTGGCAACTAACCTCATGCTTGAAATTGTGCCTATAGGTGCTGAAGTACTGTGTGAACTGTCCATCAATGGACTACCCTATGAACTGCTCTACCGACTTCTTTGCATGATGCCCGAAGCACTACCCACCTGACTCTGAGGGCCACTGCTCACTAATGGACCTGATACTGTAATAGATGTACCTCCTGATCCCTGACCACCGGATTCTTGTGACTGACTCAGCTGCTCCTGAGGGTCTGGTGAATCCAGATACTATAACTCCCGTGACCTCCTGAAAACTCTCTCCTCCTCAAACTTCACATCCCGCCTGACAACAACTTTCCTCTTCGCAGGAATATAAATCCGATAAGCTTTCGAGGTCTCGTTGTAACCCACAAAGATGCCCTTGTCTGCAGTGAGCTCTAGCTTGGTCCTCTTCTCCTTGGGAACATAGGAGTATGTAATGCACCCACAGATATGAAAGTGACTAACATCAGGCTTCTTCCCAAAAAAATCCTCCTCCAGGATCACATTGCCCAAAGCACGATGTGGACTCCTGTTCTGCAAGTACACAACAGTGTTGCAAGCCTCTGCCCACAAAAATTAAGGTAAACCCTAATCAGGAAGCATGGCTTTGGTAGCCCCAACGATGGATTTTTTCTTCCTCTCCGCAACCCCATTCTGCTGGGGGTTGTAAGGAACTGTGAACTCCCTCTTGATGCTTGCCTCCACACAAAAATCAACAAACTCACCAAGGGTATACTCCCCTCCATTGTCCAACATAAGGACCTTGATCTTTTGACCGGTCTGAGTCTCCACAAGAGCTTTGAACTCTTGAAACTGCTTGAAGACCTCACTCTTGGTCTTCAAGAAATAAATCTAGGTCTTCCTGGAGTGATCATCAATGAATAACACATAATACTCATAGCCACTCAAGGATACATGAGACATCCGACCACTCACATCGGTATAAATCAAGTCAAGGATCTTGGTCGATTTGCTGCCATTGTTGGGAAAAGGGGATTTGGCAAACTTCCGCATAGCACATCCTCTACACACATCAAGGTGATCAGAACTGATATCTGGCACACCAGTTGTGATCTCCCGCAATGTCCTCAAGGCCCCATGATACATGTGCCCCATCCTGCGATGCCAAATCTCACACAACTCTGAACTGCTAGATCTGTTGTCGGTACTGCTACTCAATGCCATTAGGGGCTGGAATGAGAACTTGTACACCTTGGCATGGCACACACCAATCACTCTAGCTGAATCAGTTGGAGTGCCCTTAGGATATATAAGCACCTGCCCTCTCCTGAACAACACCTCATACTCTCTATTCTCAAGTGCTGAGACAGATATTAGGTTCTTCTTCATTCCAGACACATATAGAACATTTGACACTTTTAAGGGAGGTTTGGGTTCCCTATCAAATGTTAATGTGCCCACACCGACTACTCTAACAATGCTGTCATCTCCGAGTACTACCTCAATATCAATGCCACTCTTTGAAAGCTCTGAGAAGTACTCCCAGACTCTTGTCATATGGCGAGAAGCCCCACTATCAACATAACAAATACCAGAAGATGCTCTGCTAGTGGAGGGAAGTGCACACTCCCTCTAAACCTATGTGGCAGGTGATCCCGCACTAGTGGAATCACAAGCTATGAACCCAAACTCCCGATCAAAGCTCTCCGAGAAGCCCTCTATCTCTGCAGAAGCTGCCATGATCTTGTCATTTCCCTTCTTGTTCTTCTTCTCCAGACACACAACTGCATAGTGTCCCAACTTTTGACAATTCCAACATTTGACTTTGGAATAGTCCTTCTCTTTGTTCTATTGCTTACCTTTACCTTTTCCTTTGCCTCCACTGGTGGAAGCTTGCTTCTTTGCTTTGCCCTTCTTGCCTCTTGCCAACAATGTCACTTTGTCATCCTCCTTCCCTTGTTTGGCTGCCCCAAGATGTTTCTTTCTGATCTCATTCTGAATGTAATCATCCCACAACCTCTCCCATCCGGGAAGGTTCTCACGTGCAACAATGCCATCCACAAAACTCTCCCAAGTCTTGGGAAGACCATTCAAAGCAATCCTCACTAACTCAGTGGGTGCAATGGTCTCTCCTACAGCTGCCAACTCATCTCTCATTGAAGTGATCTTTGTGAGGTATGCTATAGCATTGTCAGTCTTTAGCCATTTTAATGGCCTTCAGTTTCTCCCTTAGGACCATTTTTTTGTTTTCATTTGAGCTCTGGTAAAGACTGGTCAAGTCTGTCCACATTTCAAGTGCATAAGTCTTTCCTTTGACATGAGGAATGACATGATCTTTGACTCCATCCAGAATTAGTCTTTTTGCCTTAGCATTTTTTTTGTTAAACTTTGCCAACTGTACAAGGTCAGCAGGTACTGCTACTGGGTGCTATGTGGTATGCACCATAATGCCTCAGACTTCTGCTTCTTCAAAGATGCTCTAGATTCTTTCCCTCTATGCACTGTAGTTGCTCAGCCCATCCAACTTATCTTCTACCCTCAAGCCCAAAGACATGCTTGCTGTCCTAACAAACTGAAATTTTCAAATCTGTGGTAAAGGTTCAGTTTTCTGTGTAAAAATCAGCTCGCTGTGATTTTCACTTTGTTGTCCCAAACTACACTTTTCAACCAACCAAGCTCTGATAGCATATAGAAATTTCAATCGCCACTCTGGTTTTTAGTTTTCTTTATCACTCCATGCATATAGTTTTAAATCCAAGCATGATAAAAATACTAAAATCTGGATATGAAAGAAATTTCTGAAAACACAAATTTGGAGATTTCACCACTGCTGGAAAATGTAGAAATAAAGCACAACAAAAATATAACAGCCACACATAGAAATTGACATGGTGATTTTTGGTCAATGTGAACTTGGAAAAACCCCCTGCAACTCTTGGGTAAAACCAGTTTGAGAGCTCTTCTTTATTTCTGAAAATGCTTTTACAAAGAACTGAAATACATAGTAAAAAATTCTAGCAACCACAAATTTAACTTATCTCGATTTCTGTGCTTGCACACTGCCTTGGAAAACGTGACCAACAAACTTACAAAACCAAAATTTTACAGTATTAATGATTGCATTAAATGCTTTACTGTCACCCTCGAAATTCGTGCCCAAAATTCTGCAGTACGACCATACCGTTGTACAAATTGTATGGAAAGTACAACTATACTTCCTCCTCGAAAACTGTGCCATAATCTGCCTCGAAAACTATGCTTCCACTACTGTATGAATTTCTCGAAATTTGTGCCAAAATAACAATAGTGCCTCTCTTCGATTCCCATGCCTAGAAATTGCCTTGGAATTCGTGCTAAAGCTGTTGTACAAATTCCTCTATTTTTGTGCCTCCTTTCTCGAAAACTATGCCAACCTCCTGCTGTACTTGGATTTTTGCCTTTGGATTTATGCCACTAAGCTGTTGTACGGATTTGCTGAAGTCTCCTTGCTACCCTCCTTCAACTTCTCACTGACCAGAAATTTTCTCCTTGCTCTCCTTCTCTTTCTCTGAATAGCTCATGAAAGACTGAAACAATCTTTTTCTCTTCTCTCCTTTTACCCTAAATGACCTTTTGGGTAACCCTAGATCTAGGGATGAGAATAAGTGTGCATTTAATTCTCACTTTTTATTTTTTAACTCACCCACTTAAATAAAGACCCACTTAGCCTTTTATTTCCAGTCACTTTTTCACTTTCTAATTTTTCATTGACTTTAATAAAGTCACTTTATAATTAGAATGTAACTTTATCACTTTCTAATTTTTCATTGACTTTAATAAAGTCACTTTATAATTAGAATGTAACTTTATCACTTATAAAGTCACTTTAAAATTATATTGACTTTACCTCTTATAAAGTCACTTTAGGAGAAAAGTATAAATAAATTTGGATACTTTTCCCTAGGCCAAAGATCAAAGCCTTAGGGAACCACTTGTCCTCTGGTACCCAAATTTTAACAGGATCAACATCCATAGTCATTGTTTTCTCCAAGTTTTATGCCAAGAATGTTTTAGAAAATGCAAATTTCAAAGTGGTGCATTACCACATTTGAGCCGCTTGCATACTTGATTGTGATTCCTCTACTTTTATATATCCTTGAAAAAATTTCCAAGTTCTTGAAAATTAATCTTTGTGGTAGTGAGAGTAGGACCAATATTGCACAAAGTGAGGACGTGGATTTGTTAGAAAATCAAAAAGGCAGAAAGATTTTCTTAAACTTGATAATTACCTATGACATTCTTGTTTTCTTATTAGATTCCATTTTTATCTTCTTTCCTTTTAGTTCGTCAAACAATTACCAAAGCAATAACACATAAATCAAGGACACCAGATATAGGCACACAGTAAGGGTAAATCCCTTCTCTAGGGGAAAACCCATTGAGTAATTCTTCCTTCAATAGTTTTCCTGAGATAATCCAAGACTCTAGACCTTGACACAAATTCTCCTCCACACCAAGTCAGCCTCCTCCTTTTGCAGATGATCCTATTTGACATGGCAACAATAGCATCAACAACACTATGTAGCGCTTTCTTGGACCCAGTAACTTCGACCTTTCTTTGGAGACCTCGATCTTGGCTGAACGACTTCGATCTTCACTTAGGAACTTCGATTATGGCCCAATTCAACTTCTTGAGGTAGCACCACCCAACAATAACAACTTCAACCTATACCTGTCCTAGCAACAACAACTGGTAGCGACATCAACAAGAGAACTTCGATATCCCAAACTAGGGCATGAGAGATGTTGGAGTTAATGCTTACATTCTATATTTGAGAAGTTGGTTTGTGATGGTTGAGAAATTCTCTCAACCTCTCTCTCTAAATTAGGAATAAGTTGGATCTCAGAAACTCTATTTAATAGAGTAATCTGAATGTAATCAGTGTGTGTGAGTGTGTTTACACATACACCATTTGTGTATAATATATGAGTGTGTTTAGTAATTGAGTGATTTTCAGTAGTTTCTATCATGGTATCAGAGCTTCAGGTCGAATTTGAGAGGACCTGTGCTGTGTGTAGAATTTGAAGTAGAACTAGTGGCGTGAGACAAGCTGGCTGCGAGTTGCTAGGATCAGTTTGCTGCGTTAGCTGATTTGCTGCGTATATATTTAGGTGTTGCCGTTGCATTTCAAAGGAGGCCAAGGAGGTTGTCAAAGTGTTGTTGCTCGATTGTTTGCTGCAGGGAGAAATCTGTTGGAGGTTGAGCATGCGCAGACATCGGGGCAAGAGTGTCACCGTGGTTTCAAGTGTTGTGAACGAATTAGGTCATGCTGAGCTGCGTGGAGGCCGGGGCTGCGTGTAATTTGATCTACGTTGTTGTGCCGTAGCTGCAATAGTCTAAGCGAAAGCCCCCGTGTTGTTTACTGCACTGGCAGAGGAGACATTATTCTGTTATGGAAGAAGGTTATCACATGTACAATATTGGTTTTGAGAATTTACCTTTTTATTATGTATATGCACAATTTCATTCTTTATTGCGAGTTGCGGATATGTGCAGGATTGGTATCTACATAAAAAAATAAAAATTATTGTACATGGTGTGAGGATCTGGGATATTTCATGTGAACGGATATGTAAATTGGAGTTGTGAAGCCAAGTTCTGAACAAGTGAGCTATGAGGGCTATGAAATCCATATGAAGAAGGTTATCACAAATCCGAGTAGCAGTTGAGGCCTGAGAATAAAGGCGTGGTTTTATTCCTTTTGTTTGGTCTTTGCGAAAAGTTTTTATTCCTGTGCCCGTTTGATAATTGAACATCGGACCTGTTCGTGGCTAGGAGCAAGGGAGATGCATGGCTGTTGTTTCTGAAGATCTGCCCGCGGTAGAAGAGTGGATCTGCCCAAATGAATTTTTTCAAACTTAGATAAAAAGGTTATAATGTAATAGTTGAATGTAGATACATTCTGTATTTAGACGACTTTTCTAGATAACTGGCGAGTACAACGGTTAGCACCCATGTATCTCGGTGGATGGGAGCTTGTCCATAGAATGACTAGGAGTTCAGCGATTGCAAAAAATGTAATCAATTGTTTTTTTGAAGAGATTAAGTGGCAGTAAGGCTCAATATGGATGGTTGTCGAGATAGTATGGCAGTTGCGGATCTAGGGAAGGATCCCTCATTCGTTGAAGACGTAGAGTGGTCTTCTAATGAGGTTATGCGACAGATTGGGATGTTGTCCAGTAATTGACTTCGGGAGGTCCTTGATTCGGAAGTCGAGGAAGCGAACTCGGGAATCCAACTTGCTAACTACACCTTTACGAGGGTTATGAGGCAACTTGATGGAGCATCTACTGATAAGCTAAGGAATGATTGATTATTTTGTTATTTATGAGTGATTTCAACAAATTCATGTAATGTAATCATTAAGGGGGGATGTTGGAGTTAATGCTTACATTCTATATTTGAGAAGTTGGTTTGTGATGGTTGAGAAATTCTCTCAACCTCTCTCTCTAAATTAGGAATAAGTTGGATCTCAGAAACTCTATTTAATAGAGTAATCTGAATGTAATCAATGTGTGTGAGTGTGTTTACACATACACCATTTGTGTATAATATATGAGTGTGTTTAGTAATTAAGTGCTTTTCAGTAGTTTCTATCAAGAGAGAGAGACAGACACCAAAATTTCGATTTTCATTTCTTCTTTCACCTTGATCAAACTCTCACTTCTTTTACCCTCTTCCTTCACTTTGCACTTTTTCCGGCTTTCAGAGAGATATCAAACATGCATGATATAATCCCATCCAAATAAATTCGAAATGCTTCTTTTATAGCCTTTAGGTGAGGTCGAATAACCCTCCAAGGCCGTCTTTGTGTTGAGGCAAAATAATTCATATTTGACTCAATACTAAACCTTTTTTACATGATTCAAAAGCCCAAGAAGGGTCTCTTTAAATGTACAATGACTCTATTAACTCAGAATAAATCCTAGAATCCTCAGTGAGGAGTTTGACCTAAAACATAATGACCCAAGCATGAAACCCATGCTTTAATAAGTCATTATAACAATAATAAAAATTATTTTCTTTATTCTTTTGACAAGTACATTACATAATGACTTAAATACATTAATAAAGACCAAACCTAGTTACATTTTCCAACACTCCCTCTTAACTAGGGAGGTCTTCATTATATACAAGTACAAGGAAGATATCAACTATATGAACGATGAAGAATTTTTAGGCACCGCAATGCCATGGACTAGATACCTTACCAGGGTAATCTATCCATTGGTCTCTCAATAATTTAGGCACCACAATGCCACAGACTAGATTCCTGACCAGTGCAATCTATTTGAGTGGGACTGAGATGGACTCAAAATTTCAACCTCTCTAGGTACCATCAAGCTTACTAGCTAACCATCAACCCAGGGATCTAGGTGTGTATTTGAGGTTATAATTCAACACCACATTCCCAACTTCGTGTTAGTTTTTGTAGCTTCAAATGTGTTTTAGCTACGAGAATTGACGGAGAGGCTAGAATACATGAGTTTTCCAAAACCCAAAAATCGTTTCCGGAAATTCCAACTAGAAGTGTCTCAGTTAAGATTATTAACCAACTTTTAAATATTCCCTAGGTCTAAATGTTGTGGCTCTTATCATTGTATTTGTGAGCATGGCCATGCTAACTTATGGTTTGGTATTTTTATTTTTTTTTTGACTTTTGAACTGATTTTCTTTTGTTCATATTTTTTCCTTGATTCAATGGGTGGAGAAATTAAAGAAGACCTTAATAAACCATTGTGTGGGTTGAGGGATGATGCAGAGTCTACAAGTGTAGTGGGCAAAGGTGAACAAGACATTTATGGAGGAATTTACTTCTTTATGGGGAAAGAGAAAATAGGTATGTATGGGGAACTTTTGTTTGTTACTAAATTTTAGGGTTTCATGCACATTTTAATTGAACTCACTTGTTGTTTCATCATTATATCATGTATGTTTGTTGAAATTTAGTTCAGTATAGATCAAGAAAGATTGATGAAACTATTGAATATATTTGTGATGTGAGGCTCCATATCAAAGGTATAATTGAATGCATATTATATTATTTGGAATTTATTTATATAGTGAGTGTTATGTAAATGTGGGTAAAGGAGGGTGGAGGAACATAGATAAAACTATATAAATATTTTCGTGTGAGAGACGTGCACATGTGTAGGAGTCCACAAGTGTAGTGGGAAAAGGCGAAAGAGGTATGCATGTGGGAACATACTCGTTTGTTAGTAAATTATATGGTTTTGATTTCCATTTTAATTTAACTTATTTGTTGATTTATTATTATATCACTTGTGTTTGTTGAAATCTAGGTGCAATACGGATCAAGCAAGGTGAAGGACCACTAACGAAACCAATGAATATGTTTTTGTCATGCGAGACACCATAACAAAGGTATCATTGAATGCATATTATATTATTTGGGATTTATTATTCTATGCAAATGTAGGTAAAGGAAGGTGGATAAGAATTGATGAAACTATAATAATATTCTGTATGAGAGAGTTGCAGATGTAGGAGAGTGTATATGCAAAAAGCCAGTTCAGGGATATCTTTTGATTTCAATACAATGGTTCTTCTTTCTCCTTTCTTGTTGAAGAACTATGATTTTTGGTGATTGCATAATATGTATTTTTGCATAATATTTTGCTTAGAAAGTTCATTTTCATTTATGATATTCTCATAAGTGTCTATTTTGATTTCTATTTGGTACATTGAGTGGGAAATTTGGGCAGGTCCTAACAACCCATGATTCCATAGGTGTAGTGGGTAAAGGTGAATGTTGTGGCGTGTGAATGGTCCCATTTGTGTTTTTATTTAAATTTGAGCCATCTTAGTTGATTACCCATTTGTTTAATTATTGAATTTAGGTAAAGGAATGTGGCGAATCACTGATGAAACTATTGAAATATTTTCATGAGAAAACAATGTGTGCAATGGAAAAAGTGGAGGTCAGTTTTCTTTTGGTGTGAAATTCATGTATGATATGCTTTTTTATATTTTTTTGTTGCAAATACTATAGTTTTCTTCCTCCCCATTTAGGATTTACAATTTTTGGTCTGTACATAAGATGTACTTTCTAGTGCATAAGATTATTCATAATTACTCATAAGATTTTGAGTCCACATTTAAAGATTCTCATAAGATATTTTGGTATGTATTTCATAGTTCTCATAATATTTCATGTGTATTTAATATTTTTAGAATATTTTCTAGTCTTTGTTTAATAGTTATTTATTTTTTGGTGTGCAAGGTCCCTTTGGTTCACCATGGATACATTTTGCAGTTGCAGTGCAACTTCCATCTTTTATTTGAGTTTTTATGTTTTGTTATTATTATTTTGGTTGTTTTTTTCTATTGTTGTTCATTTTTGTTTCTATTATTGTTTTATTTTGTTTTTTGTTTTTTTAATGTTGTCGCTCGTATATATTTGTATTTGAGCGCATGGCCATGCTAACTTATGGTTTTTTATTTCATTTTTCCTGTGTTGTTTTTGAACTTCTTATCTTTTCATATTTATTTTTTATTTTTTTCTTGGATTCATTTGGTGGGGAAATTAAGGAATACCTTTACAACCCATTATGTGGGCTTACCGCTAATGTGGAGTCTACAAGTGTAGTGTGCAAAGGCGAATAAGGTTTGTATGGAGGAATTTACTTAATTATGGGGAAAGGCGTAAGAGGTATGTATGGGGGAACTTACTTGTTTGTTACTAAATTATATGGCTTCATTTCCATTTTAATTAAACTCATTTGAATGTACATTTGTTGACATTCTGTGCAATACAGATCCAAAAAGGTGAAGGACCACTGGTGAAACCACTGAATATGTTTCTGTGATGCGAGGCACCATAACAAAGGTATTATTGAATGCATATTATATTATTTGGGATTTACTTATTAATGAGTGTCAAGCAAATGCAAGTAAAGGAAGGTGGAGGGGCATTGATAAAACTGCATAAATAATTTTCTGGGAGATACTTGCAAATGTGTAGGATCCCACAAGTGTAGTGGGCAAAGGCGAAAGAGGTATGTATGAGGGACCTTACTTGTTTGTTACTAAATTATTTGGTTTTGATGCACATTTTAATTTAACTTTTTTGTTGATTCATTATTATATCATCCATGTTTTAAATGCAATACATATCAAGAAAGGTGGACAATTGGTGAAATTATTGAATATCTTTCTATGATGTGGGGCAACATAGCAAAGGTATAATTGAATGCTTATTATATTATTTGGAATTTATTTATATAATGAATGCTATGCAAATGTAGGTAAAGAAAGGATGGAGGAGCATTGAAGAAAGTACAAAAATTATTGACCACAATGTAATGCATAAATAATTTTGTGGGAGAGACTTGCAAATGTGTAGGATCCTAGAAGTGTAGTTGCAAAGGCGAAAGAGGTATGCATGAGGGAACTTACTTGTTTGTTACTAAATTATTTGGTTTTGATGCACATTTTAATTTAACTCATTTGTTGATTCATTATTATATCATCTTCGTTTTAAATGTAATATAGATCAAGAAAGGTGTAGGACAATTGGTGAAATTATTGAATATCTTTCTATGATGTGAGGCAACATAGCAAAGGTATAAATGAATGCAGATTACGTTATTTGGAATTTATTTATATAATTAATGCTATGCAAATGTAGGTAAAGAAAGGGTGGAGGAGCATTGATGAAACTACAAAAATTATTGACCACAATGTAATGCAATTAATATAATATGGAGAAATCACTAGCTAAACTACTAAATGTACTGGAGGGAGAGATTGTAGTAGAGTGCAAAGGTAAACACAAAGATAGAGGTGAGTTTTCTTTTGGTGTAAATATCCATATATGATCCACTATCTACCTATATATGATCCTCCCTCATCTATTTAGGGTTTATGATTTTTAGTGTTTGCATAAGATGTACTTTCTAATGCTTTCACAATATTTTATATGTACTTAATATTTTTTCATAATGTTTTGTTGAGTGTAATGCAATATAGGATAATGGAATATGGAGGATCACTATTGAAACTGCTGAAATATCTTTATGAGATAGAGATTGTGCTAGATTGGAAAGAATACAAAGATAGAGGTGAGTTCTTTTTTGGTGTGAAATCCATATATGATTTGTTAAGTAATTCTTTTCATTTCAAATACAACATTTCTCTATCTTTACCTATTTAGGGTTGATTTTGTGTTTGCGTAACCTATACTTTGTAGTGCATAAGAGTACCTGTAATATTGTTGATCTCTAAGTAAGATTTCTCATAAGATATTTTGTATATTTAATATATTATTCATAATATTTTTTTTTGGTGTGCAGAGTGTCTTTGGTTGGCCATCGATGCATGTTGGGATTGCAGATCCATGTCCCCATATCTTGTTTCTTTTTATTTGCTTGTTTTTGTTATTTTTGTTTCCTTTTGCTATCATTGATTGTATCTTTTGTTATTGCCTGTTGTTCTTTCGTTTTTCTACAATTTTAGTATTTTTTTTTTTTTTTTGGTATTTGTGAGCATGGCCATGCTAATTTGTGGTTTGACATTTTATTTTTTGTGTTTGATTTCTCTTGTTTTTCTTACTTTTTTTTCATGGTTTTTGTTTTGTACTTGATGGATGGGAAAATTAAGGCAAGTGAAGATTTCATGGATGCAATGAGCAAAGGTGGAGGTGTGTATGAGAGAATTTACTTTTTTATTGCTACGTAATTTTATGGTTCCATGTTTTTAATTGAACTCTTTTGGTGCTTCCTTTATCATGTGTGCTCAAGTAAATTTATAGGGTAAAGGAAAGTAATTGGAATCTTCAGGCATAAAACAAAATTTTCAAGCCTAGTTATAAACGTACTAGTTTTTATTTACAATTAGGAGGGGGATGGGTCACTTTCTTCCATTGGAGGGTGTGGGTTTCTCACTTTTATTTCAATCTCAACAATTTCATTAAAACGTGATGCATTTGTCCTTTTAACTCCTTAACATCTATGACCTTTTTATCTTTACTTTGATGGTTTCTTCATGTTACTTAGATGCTTCTCCAGCTCCCAATTACACTTATCTCCTTTAGACGTCACCTCTCAATCTTGGATTAGGAGCCAAAAGCATCATGGACTCCCTCTATCACCCTATCTTAAAGGAATGCATGTTCGACAAAAACTTACCATAGTAAGGCAATAAAATGAACTAGAAGAAATTTATGGTTGCTTCATGTTACTCAGATACTTCTCCAACTCCCAAATACACTTTTCTTATTTAGACTTCAACTCTCAATCTTGGATAAGGAGCCAAAAACATCATGGACTCCCTTCTTCTCTTATTTAAAGTTCAACTCTCAATCTTGGATAAGGAGCCAAAAGCATCATGGACTCTCTCCATCACCCTATCTTAGAGGACTGCATGTTCCACAAAAACTTACCATAGTAAGGCAATAAAATGAGTAGAAGAAATTGTTGAAATTTGGTACCGGAGGACAGGTGGTTCCCTAAGGCTTTGATCTTTGGCCTAGGGAAAAGTGTCCAAAAGAATTTAATTTTTCTCCTAAAGTGACTTTATAATTTTTATAAAGTCAAATCTAATTTAAAAGTGACTTTAAGTGATAAAGTTACTAAAGTCTAATTTTAAAATGACTTTAATAAAGTCAATGTAAAATTAGAAAGGAAAAGTGACTTTGGAAATAAATGACTAAGTGGGTCTTTATTAAAGTGGGGTGAATTAAAAAATAGAAAGTGAGATTTAAATGAGCATTTAATCTCAGCCCTAGATCTCAATCTATTTCACCCATTGGATTTAGGGATTCCCCAAAAGTCACTTAGGGTTAGGTTAAAGGAGGAAAAGGAGGAAAAGGTCATTCATTCTTTCATGAGCAGATTGGGAGAAGGAGAGAAAGAGAGCAAGGGAGATTTCTGGGCAGTGAAGAGAAGGAGGCAGCAGCTTGGCACACTTTCCAAGGCAGCATTTCAGCAAGACAGTACATCTGAGTTAGCACAGTGAAAGGAAGATTTTTTAGGCACGATTTTCTAGAAAGGGAGGTCGTACAACAATTTTGGCACAAAATCGAGGCAAAGATAAGGTTGGTTTAGTTGGCACAAATTTCGAGGTAAAGCCGGCATAAACAAGTGGTCGTTTTCTTATGAAAATCAGGTCGATTTGTACAACAAATTTCTCATTGTTTTGGCACAAAATCGTAGATTTTGGACAAAGAAGATTTATTGCTGCTTGTACGCATTTTGAGGAGGTCGACTACCGCATTTATTGCGCATTTTTGGGCACAAACGTGGAGGACGTACAACATTTATTTATGTTCTGTTTTTTGCTTCTTGCACATTTTACGAGGCGGTGGTTAAGCACGGAAACCGAGATAAGTTGTAAAAGTTTGTTTGCTGATTTTTTTCTGAATATTTCTCTCACTGTAAAAAGCATTTTCCAGAAATAAGAAGGAGCTTTCGAACTGGTTTTCCCCAAGAGTTGTAGAGGGTTTTTCCAGTGTCACCTTGACCAAAAATCACTGTGTTTAAATGTGTTGAATGGTTGTTTGTATCCGTCAGATTTTTATCGTATTTCACATTCTAATTTTTTCCGTAATCTAGGTGCCAAAGAAAATTTATTTTCCAGCTTGTTAAATGTATGGATATGGGAAAGGGCATTTAACTATTTTGGAGTAATAAGGTGAAACTGAAAACCGGGGTGGGAAATGAGAAATTTCTATAGAAATTTTTTCTCCCTAGTATTCTGGGAAAGACTGTGACCAACTTTGGTATGTGCAAGGTTTAGATACAAGTATGGACTTCAACCTCCATTTATACCTCATCCTACATACATCCTACAAGAAGATAAATAAAGTTCAAAAGTGATTATTAAGATTTAAGGAGAAATTGAATTAATAGTTGCCCTACTGCGTTCTCTAACAACCAAGACCTCCAACTAGACCCAAGTTAACCCTCCTCCGAAGCTCTTATTTTGGCCCCCAACTTCAAAATTTCGGAATTACAATGAATTTGTAACTTTCGCCCCTGCAACAACTTCAGAATTTCACACGTGAGAGATCTAGGGCAAATTTTTTGGCAGAAACTTTGACTTTCTTGATTTATTGCTTCTTCTCTTGAATTTCGCTCTTCTTGTCTTGGATTTCGCCACTCTCTCTTGCTTTCTTGCTTCTTCTCTTGAATTTCACTCTTGTTGTCTTGGAGTTCGAACTTTCTTGCTTGGTGCTTCAAATGAGGTCGAACTCTCTATTTATACACATTGAGGAGGTCAAATTACCCCTTCTAGGGCCGACTTGGTCTTGTGGGTACAAAAAATACATTTTTGACTCAAGTAAATTTCTTCTTCCACTTACTTTTCAAAGTCCAAATGGGACTTGAATCTAAGACAATATTTTGACTTATGACAAATATTCTTTTGACTCAATAAACCTTAGAAGCATGAAGAACATGTTTGTCCTAGATGACAAATCAATTTGAGCATGAAACCAATGCTTGAAAAATAAAATTTCTTTTTCTTCTTTTTGATCTTCTAAATAAAATATATAATCACATAAGTACAATAGCAATTATGAAGACCGAACCTAGTTACATTTTCTAACAATCTTTACATTACAATTTCATAAAGAATAGATACCCTTCCCTAGATTTGAGGGGTATTTATTTTTATTTGTCAAATTTGTCTTGGAGTAACACCTAACCTCCTTAAACACATGCCATTCAAGCAGGGTAGAATACAATACCAATGGAGCCCAATACTCTCCATCAACCTCACGAGTGAACTAATTCTTCATTGGAATTCCACAAACATTTGCTCAAATCCCTCTTCAATAATTGTTGAAGAAACTCCCAACTATCAACAAACCAGAAATAACAAGATAAATCTACACTCCCTCTTACAACAATGCAATTCGTTGGGGTTGAGTACACCTATTAGCTCTACAACCAATGGTGTTAATTTCAAATAATTTTCATGTATCAATGCTTACTCCAACCCCTACAGCTGCTCAGTGGACTGCACAATTGCCACATTTGCACAATTGCGACATCACTCCCCTATTAGAGGTGGATCAACATCCATAGTCATTGTTTTCTCCAAGTTTTATGGCAAGAATGTTTTAGAAAATGCAAATTTGAAAGTGGTGTACTACCACATTTGAGCCATTTTCATTCTTGATTGTGATTCCTCTACTTTTATATATCCTTGAAAGAATTTCAAAGTTCTTCAAAATTAATCTTTGTGTTAGTGAGAGTAGGACCAATGTTGCATGAAGTGAGGATGTGAATGTGTTAGAAAATCTGAAAGGCAGAAAGATTTTCTTAAACATGATAATTACCAAAGAAATAGCACATAATTCAAGGACGCCAGATATAGGCACACAGACAGGGAAAATCCCTTCTAGGGGAAAACCTGGTGAGTAATTCTTCCTTCAATAGTTTTCCTGAGATAAACCAAGACTCCAGACCTTGACACAAATTCTCCTCCACACCAAGTCAACCTCCTTCTTTTGCAGATGATCCTATTTGACTTGGCAGTAGCAACAGCAACAACACTATGCAACACTTTCTTGGACCCAATAACTTCCACCTTTCCTTGGAGACCTCGATCGTGGCTGAAAGACTTTGATCTTAACTTAGGAACTTTGATTATGACCCAATTCAACTTTTTGAGGTAGCACCACCCAACAACAACGACTTCGACCTATACATGTCCTAGCAGTAGCAACTAGCAGCGACATCAACAAGAGAACTTTGATCTGCCAAACTAAAGCACGAGAGAGAGAGAAACAAAGACACCAAACTTTCGATTTTCCTTTCTTCTTTCACCTTGACCAAACTCTCACTTCTTTTGTCCTCTTCCTTCACTTTGCACATTTTTCGGCGACCAGAGAGATATCAAACATGCTTGAGATAATCTCATCCAAATAAATTCGAATTGCTTCTTTTATGGCCTTTAGGTGAGGTCGAATAACAGGCCGACTTTATGTGGAGGCAACATAATTCATATTTGACTCAATACTAAACCTTTTTTACATGATTCAAAAGCCCAAGAAGGGTCTCTTTAAATGTACAATGACTTTATTAACTCAGAATAAATCCTAAAATCCTCAATGGGGGCTTTGACCTAAATCATAATGACCCAAGCATGAAACCCATGCTTTAATAAGTCATTATAACAATAATAAAAATTATTTTCTTTATTCTTTTGACAAGTACATTACATAATGACTCAAATACATTAATGAAGACCAAACCTAGTTACATTTCCAACACTCCCTCTTAACTAGGGAGGTATTCATTATATACAAGTATCAACTATATGAACCATGGAGAATTTTTAGGCACCGCAATGCCATGGACTATATTCCTAACCAGGGCAATCTATCCATTGGTCTCTCAATAATTTAGGCACCACAATGCCAAAGACTAGATTCCTGACCAGTGCAATATATCCTAGTGGGACTAAGATGGACTCAAGCTTTCAATCTCTCTAGGTACCATCAGGCTTACTTGCTAACCATCAACCCAGGGATCTAGGTGTGTATCTGAGGTTAGAGCTCTATGACCAACACCACCTTCCCAACTTCGTGTTAGTTTTTGTAGCTTCAGATGTGTTCTAGCTACGAGATTTGGTGGAGAGGCTAGAATACATGAGTTTTCCAAAACCCAAAAATCGTTTCCGGAAATTCCAACCAGAAGTGTCTCAACTAGATTATTAACCAATTTTTAAATATTCTCTAAGTCTAATGTTGTGGGCTTTTATATCATTATCTGTGGAGTTTTGCCATGCTAACTTATGGTTTGTATTTTGTTTTTTTTTTTGTCTTTTGAATCGATTTTCTTTCTTCATATTTTTTTCCCTTGATTCAATGGGTGTGAGAAATTAAAGAGCTAAAGAAGACCTTAATGTCTGCTGTAGCGGAGCTTTTGATGGTCTACAAGTGTAGCTGCAAAGGCTAACAACAAGGCATTTATGGAGTAATTTACTTATTTATGGGGAAAGATGAAAAAGGTATGTATGGGGAACTTTTGTTTGTTACTAAATTTTATGGTTTCATGCACACTTTACTTGAACTCACTTGTTGTTTCATCATTATATCATGTATGTTTATTGAAATTTAGTTCAATACCGATCAAGAAAGATGAAGGACCATTGATGAAACTACTGAATATATTTGTGATGTGAGGCTCCATAGCAAATGTATAATTGAATGCATATTATATTATTTGGGATTTATTTATATAGTGAGTGCTATGCAAATGTAGGTAAAGGAAGGTTGAGGAACATTGATAAACTATAAAAATATTTTCGTGTGAGAGACTTGCAAATGTGGAGGAGTCCACAAGTATAGTGGGAAAAAGCGAAAGAGGTATGTATGCAGGAACATACTCGTTTGTTAGTAAATTACATGGTTTTGATTCACATTTTAATTTAACCTATTTCTTGATTTATTATTATATCACGTGTGTTTGTTGAAATCTAGGTGCAATGCAGATCAAGAAAAGTGAAGGACCACTGATCAAACTAGTGAATATCTTTCTGTGATGCAAGGCACCATAACAAAGGTATAATTGAATGCATATTATATTATTTGGGATTTATTATTCTATGCAAATGTAGGTAAACGAAGGTGGATGAGAATTGATGAAACTACAATAATATTTTCTGTGAGAGAGTTTCAGATGTGTAGGAGAGTGTATAGCCAGAAAGCAAGTTCAGGAATATCTTATGATTTCAATACAATGGTTCTCGTTTCTCCTTTCTTGTTGAAGAACTAGTATGATTTTTGATGATTACAAAATATGTATTTTTGCATAATATTGCTTAGAAGACATTTCGATTTCATTTATGATATTCTCATAATATACTCAAGTGACTATTTTGATTTCTATTCGGTACATTGAGTGGGAAATCAAGGTAGGTCCTAATAACCCATTATTCCATAAGGGTAGTGGGTAAAGGTGAATGTTGTGGCGTATGTATGGTTCCATTTGTGTATTTATTTAAATTTGAGCCATTTTAGTTGATTATTGAATGAAATGAAATGTAGGTAAAGCAATGTGGGGAATCTTTGATGAAACTAAACTACTAAAATATTTTCATGAGAAAGACATTGTAGTAGTGCGCAGTGGCAAAAGTGGAGGTCAGTTTATTTTTGGTGTGAAGTTCATTTATGATATTCTTTTTAATATTTTTTTTTGTTGAAAACACTATAATTTTCTTCCTCCTTAGTTAGGATTTACAATTTTTGGTGTTTACATAAGATGTAATTTCTAGTGCATAAGATTATTCATAATTACTTGTAAGATTTTGAGTCTACTTTTAAGATTCTCATAAGATATTTTGGTATGTATGTCATATTTCTCATAATATTTCATGTGTATTTAATATTTTTTAGAATATTTTTTAGTCTATGTAATAATGTTATTTAATTTTTGGTAAGTGTGGTCCCTTTGTCATTATGGATGCATTTTATAAAGAAGGCAACTTCCATCTTTTATTTGAGTTTTTATGTTTCTTATATTATTATTTTGGTTGTATTTTTCTCGTTGTTGTTCATTTTTATTTTTATTATTGTATTATTTTGTTTTTTTAATGTTGTCGCTGTAGATAGCTTTATTTGTGAGCATAAGCTATGCTAAGTTATGGTTTGTTATTTCCTTGCTTTTGTTGTGTGCTTTTTTGAGCTTTTTATCTTTTCATATATATATATATATATATATATATATATATATATATATATATATATATATATTTTTTTTTTTTTTTAATTTTTTTCTTGGATTCATTTGGTGGGGAAATTAAGGAATACCTTTACAACCCATTGTTTGGGCTTACCGCTAATGTGGAGTCTACAAGTGTAGTGTGCAAAGGTAAATAAGGTATGTATGGAGGAATTTACTTAATTATGGGGAAAGGCGAAGGAGATATGTATGGAGGAACTTACTTGTTTGTTACTAAATTATACAGCTTCATGCCCATTTTAATTGAACTCTCTTGTTGCTTCATGCTTATATCATATACATTTGTTGACATTCTCAGCAATACAGATCTAGAAAGGTGAAGGACCACTGGTGAAACTACTGAATATGTTTCTATGATGTGAGGCACCATACCAAAGGTATTATTGAATGCATATTATATTATTTGGGATTTACTTATTAATGAGTTTCATGCAAATGCAAGTATAGGAAGGTGGAGGAGCATTGATAGAACTCCATAAATAATTTTGTGGGAGATGCTTGCAAATGTGTAGGATCCCCCAAGTGTATTGGGCAAAGGAAAAAGAGGTATGTGTGAGGGACCTTACTTGTGGGCAAACGCGTAAGAGGTATGTATGGGGGACCTTACTTGTGGGAAAAGGTGAAAGAGGTATGTATGAGGGACCTTACTTGTTTGTTACTAAATTATTTGGTTTTGATGCACATTTTACTTTAACTTATTTTTTGATTCATTATTATATCATCTTCGTTTTAAATGCAATACATATCAAGAAAGTTGGAAAATTGGTGAAATTATTGAATATATTTCTATGATGTGAGGCAACATAGCAAAGGTATAATTGAATGCATATTATATTATTTGGAATTTATTTATATAATGAATGCTATGCAAATGTAGGTAAAGAAAAGGTGGAGGAGCATTGAAGAAACTACAAAAATTATTGACCACAATGTAATGCATAAATAATTTTGTGGGAGAGACTTGCAAATGTGTAGGATCCCACAAGTGTAGTGGGCAAAGGCGAAAGAGGTACGTATGAGGGAACTTACTTGTTCATTACTAAATTATTTGGTTTTGATGCACATTTTAATTTAACTCATTTGTTGATTCATTATTATATCATCTGCGTTTTAAATGTAATACAGATCAAGAAAGGTGTAGGACAATTGGTGAAATTATTGAATATCTTTCTATGATGTGAGACAACATAGCAAAGATATAATTGAGTGCATATTATATTATTTGGAATTTATTTATGTAATGAATGCTATGCAAATGTAGGTAAAGAAAGGTGGAGGAGCATTGATGAAACTACAAAAATTATTGACCACAATGTAATGCAATTAATATAATATGGAGAAATCACTAGCTAAACTACTAAATGTACTCGAGGGAGAGATTGTAGTAGAGTGCAAACGTAAACACAAAAATAGAGGTGAGTTCTCTTTTGGTTTAAATATCCATATATGATCCACTATTTACCTATATATGATCCTCCCTCATCTATTTAGGGTTTATGATTTTTAGTGTTTGCATAAGATTTACTTTCTAGTGCTTACCCATAATACTTCACAACATTTCATGTGTATTTATTATTTTTTCATAATGTTTTGTTGAGTGTAATGCAATATAGGATAATGGAATGTGGAGGATCACTATTGAAACTGCTGAAATGTATTTATGAGATAGATATTGTACTAGATTGGAAAGAATACAAAGATAGAGGTGAGTTCATTTTTGGAGTGAAATCCATATATGATTTGTTAAGTAATTCTTTTCATTTCAAATACAACCTTTTTGTATCTTTACCTATTCAGGGTTGATTTTAAGTGTTTGCGTAACCTGTACTTTGTAGTGCATAAGATTACTTGTAATATTGTTGATCTCTAAGTAAGATTTCTCATAAGATATTTTGATATTTGTTTCATGTTTCTTAGAATATTTTGTATATTTAATATATTATTCATAATATTTTTTTGGTGTGCAGGGTGTCTTTGGTTGGCCGTCGATGCATGTTGGGATTGCAGATCCATGTCCCCATATCTTGTTTCTTTTTGTTTGATTATTTTTGTTATTTTTGTTTCTTTTTTCTATCGTTGATTGTATCTTTTGTTATTGCCTGTTGTTCTTTCGTTTTTCTACAATTATAATTTTTTTTTATTGTATTTGTGAGCATGGCCATGCTAATTTGTGGTTTGACATTTTATTTTTTGTGCTTGATTTCTCTTGTTTTTCTTACTTTTGTTTCTTGGTTTTTGTTTTGTACTTAATGGATGGGGAAATTAAGGCAAGTGAAGATTTCATGGATGCAATGAGCAAAGGTGGAGGTATGTATGAGAGAATTCACTTGTTTATTGCTATGTAATTTTCATGGATGCAATGAGCAAAGGTGGAGGTATGTATGAGAGAATTCACTTGTTTATTGCTATGTAATTTTATGGTTCCATGTTGTTTTAATTGAACTCTTTTGGTGCTTCATTTATCATGTGTGTTCATGTAAATTATAGGGTAAAGGAAAGTAATTGGAATGTTCGGGCATAAAACAAAATTTTCAAGCCTATTATAAACATATTAGTTTTTATTTACAATTAGGAGGGGGATGGGTCACTTTCTTCCATTGGAGGGTGTGGGTTTCTCACATTTATTTAAATCTCAACAATTTCATTAAAATGTGATGCATTTGTCCTTTAAACTTCTTAACATCTATGACTTTTTTATCTTTACTTTGATGGTTTCTTCATGTTACTTAGATGCCTCTCCAGCTCCCAAATACACTTATCTCCTTTAGACTTCATCTCTCAATCTTGGATAAGGAGCCAAAAGCATATGGACTCCCTCCATCACCCTATCTTAGAGGAATGCATGTTCGACAAAGACTTACCATAGTAATGCAATAAAATGAATTAGAAGAAATTTATGGTTGCTTCATGTTACTCAAATACTTCTCCAGCTCCCAAATACACTTCTCCTATTTAGACTTTAACTCTCAATCTTGGATAAGGAGCCAAAAGCATCATGGACTCCCTCCATCACCCTAGCTTAGAGGAATGCATGTTCGACAAAAACTTACCATAGTAAGGCAATACAATGAGTAGAATAAATTTGGCCTCCCTAGAATTCTAGGAAAGACTGTGTCGAACTTTGATATGTGCAAGGTTTAGATACAAGCATGGAATTCAACCTCACTCCAATAACTCCATTTAGACCTCATCCTACATACATCCTACAAGAAGATAAATGAAGTCCAAAAGCGATTATTAAGATTAAGGAGAAATTGAATTAATAGCTGCCCTAAATAAAGTTCCAAAGTGATTATTAACATTAAGGAGAAATTGAATTAATCGCTGCCCTACTGCATTCTCTAACAACCAAGACCTCCAACTAGACCCAAGTCAACCCTCCTCCCAAGCTCTTATTTCGGCCCCCAGCTTCAGAATTTCAGGCTTACAATGAATTTGTAACTTTCACCCCTGCAACAACGTCAGATTTCAGGCTTACAATGAATTTGTAACTTTCGCCCTTGCAACAACTTCAGAATTTCACACATGTGAGAGATCTAGGGCAAATTTTATGGAAGAAAACTCTGACTTTCTTGCTTCTTCTCTTGAATTTCTCTCTTCTTGTCTTGAATTTCACCCTTCTCTCTTGCTTTCTTGCTTCTTCTCTTGAATTTCACTCTTGTTGTCTTGGAGTTCGAACTCGAACTTGCTTGCTTGGTGCTTCAAATGAGGTCGAACTCTCTATTTATACACATCGAGGAGGTCAAATTACCCCTTCTAGGCCCGACTTGGTCTTGTGGGTACAAAAATTACATTTTTGACTCAAGAAAATGTCTTCTTCCACTTACTTTTCAAAGTCCAAATGGGACTTGAATCTAAGTCAATATTTTGACTTATGACAAATATTCTTTTGACTAGATAAACCCTACAAGCATGAAGAACATGTTTGACCTAGATGAAAAATCAATTTGAGCATGAAACCAATGCTTAAATAATATTTCTTTTTCTTCTTTTTGATCTTCTACATAAAATATATAATGACATAAGTACAATAGCAATTATAAAGACCGAACCTAGTTACATTTTCTAACAATCTTTAGATTACAATTTCATAAAGAACGAATACCCTTCCCTAGATTTGAGGGATATTTATTTTTATTTGTCAAATTTGTCTTGGAGTAACACCTAACCTCCTAAAACACATGTCATTCAAGCAGGGTAGAACACAATACGAATGGAGCCCAGTACTCTCCATCAACCTCACAAGTGAACTAATTCTTCATTGGAATTCCACAAACATTTGCTCAAATCCCTCTTCAATAACTGTTGAAGAAACTCCCAACTATAAACAAACTAGGAACAACAAGATAAATCTACACTCCCTCTTACAACAATGCAGTTCGTTGGGGTTGAGTACACCTATTAGCTCTACAACCAATGTGGTTAATTTCAAATAATTTTCATATATTAATGCTTACTCCAACCCCTCCAGCTACTTAATGGACTGCATAATCGCCGCATCTGCACAATTGCCGCACTACTCCCCTGTTAGAGGTGGATCAACATCCATAGTCATTGTTTTCTCCAAGTTTTATGCCAAGAATGTTTTAGAAAATGCAAATTTGAAAGTGGTGCATTACCACATTTGAGCCATTTGCATACTCCTCTACTTTTATATATCCTTCAAAGAATTTCAAAATTATTCAAAATTAATCTTTGTGGTAGTGAGAGTAGGACCAATATTGCACGAAGTGAGGACATGGATGTGTTAGAAAATTAGAAAGGAAAAAAGATTTTCTTAAACTTGATAATTACCTATGACGTTCTTGTTTTCTTATTAGATTCCCTTTTTATCTTCTTTCCTTTTAGTTCATCGAGCAATTACCAAAGCAATAAAACATAAATCAAGGACACCAGATATAGGCACACAAGGGAAATCCCCTCTCTAGGGGAAAACCCAGTGAGTAATTCTTCCTTCAATAGTTTTCCTGAGATAATCCAAGACTCTAGAGCTTGACACAAATTCTCCTCCACACCAAGTCAACCTCCTTATTTTGCAGATGATCCTATTTGACCTGGCAGCAACAGCAGCAACAACACTATGCATCACTTTCTTGGACCCAGTAACTTCGACCTTTCTTTGGAGACCTCGATCTTGGTTGAAAGACTTCGATTTTGACTTAGGAACTTCGATTTGGCCCAATTCAAATTCTTGAGGTAGCACCACCCAACAACAACAACTTTGACCTTTAACTGCCTTAACAGCAGCAATTGGTAGCAGCATCAACAAGAGAACTTCGATCTCCCAAACTAGGGCACGAGAGAGAGAGACAAAGACACCAAAATTTCAATTTTCCTTTCTTCTTTCACCTTGACCAAACTCTCACTTCTTTTGCCCATTCTTCCTTCACTTTGCACTTTTTTCGGCTTCCAGATAGATATCAAACATGCTTGAGATAATCTCATCCAAATAAATTAGATTTGCTTCTTTTATAACCTTTAGGTGAGGTCAAATAACACTCCTAGGCCGACTTTGTATGGAGGCAACATAATTCATATTTGACTCAATACTAAACCTTTTTTACATGATTCAAAAGCCCAAGAAGGGTCTCTTTAAATGTACAATGACTCTATTAACTCAGAATAAATCCTAGAATCCTCAATGGGGAGTTTGACCTAAAACATAATGACCCAAGCATGAAACCCATGCTTTAATAAGTCATTATAACAATAATAAAAATTATTTTCTTTATTCTTTTGACAAGTACATTACTTAATGACTCAAATAAATTAATGAGGACCAAACCTAGTTACATTTTCCAACACTCCCTCTTGAGTCTTAACTAGGGAGGTATTCATTATATACTATGTTGCCAGGAAACGTGGGTGCAGGGACGGGGAAGGGGATGGCATTTTTTGAAACAGGTTGCGTGGGTGCGTCCGAGGTATATACTATATATATATATTATATTATATAAATTTATAATTTATATATGTGAATTTGTATAAAACAAGAAAAATAAAATATTTTTGATTTAAAAATTAAAGTTTAAACTTCAAAGATATAAACATGCACATAATTGAACATTCAAGATTCAAGAATCAACATTCACATAATGATACATTGATACACAAATAGGCAAAATCAGGTTTCTGGTATCAGGCCAGCTCACAGGTGAACTCACTTGACAGTTCACAAGGCTCAAATCCAATATAACAATATTCATAGCACGAAGCCATTACAACAATAATTATCAAGGCATTATCCAAGGATTTGAACCTGGGTTGGGAAGATAACAACCATTTCACCCAACCACGCAAGATAACCCTAATTGACTAAACACATACATATGTGGTTTTTTTATATCTTTCAAGTTTTCCATTTAAGTTATATTTTTATATTTTTTATATTTTACATCCTAAAAGTTTACATAAAATGATAAATATCATTCGACAAAAAATGAGTTTATGGGGAAAAGCTATGCCCATTTAGCACACAAAATCACAAATACTAAAGTTCGCAATAGAGCACATTGTAGTAAGGACAAAATTAATTGGTTTGCTAATTATTTTCATCCATCTAAATTCTTCTGAAATAAGCACTTTAAAAATCTGCTGTACCACAAAAACCGAGAGCTAATCTGTTATAGTGAACGTTATTTAATACTATATTCATTTGTGGCCAGGACTGCATTTGGAGCAGACACTGCTCCTTCAATATTCCTGCTTTGTAAAATGCAACCTTCCATAAGCTTGATCTAGTATCTCGTAATAGGACCTGGCCTTACTAAGAACTTTTTTTGTCATGAACTGCAACTTTGTTTTTAATTTTAATTTTTAAGTTTTAACTTTAGTTTTTTAAATTTTAATTTGAGTTTTAATTTTAAACTTTTAAATTTAAATTTTAAGTTTTCAATGTTCAATGTTCATAATTTCATTATTTAATTTTAAAAATTAACCAAAAAAAAAAAAATCGCATTAACTTTAGTAGTCTGAATAGTAAAATATTATTTAATTTTAATTTTAATGAAAAAAATAAATTTTAATTAAAAATTTTTAGAAAAAAATAAAAATAAAATAACCTAACTTGCCATGAAGAACCCGAAAAGCACCAGTTTTCGAACCTCGAAGAACCCTAAAAGTACCTATTTTCGGGGTTCTTCTTCAAAAGCACCCTGATTTTGTGTTGGAAGAATCAGGTTCTTACATGAAGAACCGGGTTCTTCAGGGTTCTTCTGAGAAGAACCCGTCCCAGCACTCGGTACGTGGGGACGGGAACCCGGTGCGGGTGCGACAACCCTACCCCTGGGTGCGGGAACCCATGCAACATAGATTATATACAAGTACAAGGATGATATCAACTATATGAACTATGGAGAATTTTTAGGCACCTTAATGCCATGGACTATATTCCTAACCAAGGCAATCTCTCCGAGTGGGACTAAGATGGACTCAAGCTTTCAATCTCTCTAGGTACCATCAGGCTTACTTGCTAACCATCAACCCAGGGATCTAGGTGTGTATCTGAGGTTAGAGCTCTATGACCAACACCACCTTCCCAACTTTCCTGTTAGTTTTTGTAGCTTCAGATGTGTTCTAGCTACGAGATTTGGTGGAGAGGCTAGAATACATGAGTTTTCCAAAACCCAAAAATCATTTCCAGAAATTCCAACCATAAGTGTCTCGATTAGATTATTAACCAATTTTTAAATATTCTCTAAGTCTAAAATTAGGGAATATGGTTAATTAATTAGTATTTATTAAGATGAGGTGAGAATCATCTAGAAACTCACTCAGATCGACGAGGAAATAATCTGGGCCATCGATTGTGTTTAAATCTTCATTATTGGTGCTCCAACGTAAGATTTTAAGAAGTTGTCGATGGACAGATGGAGAACACACGAGTGCAGTGTCTCAGTTGCCCAGACAGATTGATTTTCTCAGTGGTTGCGATTCAGTAGAGGAGATAGAGCCAGAGGGTGAGTAGTAGGTGAGAGAGATCGTAGTAGTAGTTCTAAGAGTTCAAGGCAAAAGTAGAAAATTTGACAAAAAAGAAGATCAAAATCCTAAGATCAGATAAAGGTGGATAATATACTTCTAGAGAACTTGTGGCCTTTTACAAAGAAGCAAGAATTAAGAGGGAGCTAATAGTACCCTACAATCCGCAATAGAATGGCATGGTTGAAAGGAAGAACCGATTCATTAAAGAATGTGTAAGAGCCATGCTACATGGCGAAGACCTTCCCAAGTTCTTATGGGGAGAAGCTTTTGTGACAACAATCTACATAAAAAATAGAAGTCCTCACAGAATTCTTGATGGCATGACCTTGGAAGAAGCATTCACAGGAAAGAAGTTGAATGTTGATCACCTCAAAAATTTTGGATGTCCTATAAAAATTCACATTCCCAAGGACAAAAGGAAGAAGTTGGACCTGACAGGTATGAAAGGTGCTTTTGTTAGATATAACACCTCATTAAAAGCATATAGAGTCTACATCAAGGAAGAATGTTGTATTGAAGTAAGCACAAATATCATCTTTGATGAAAGTATTGTGTCCAAGAAGTCCAAGGATATTCTCGTTGATTCTGATGACGAAGAACCTATCTTTACAAATGAAGAAATTTCAAGGCAAGAAAATCCTCCAGAACCTACAACCAATCATGAATAGCCTGGAGGACCAAGTGAACCCATGCAGCCAATCATCATTCCAAAATCTTGAAAAAGACCAACTTGGTTCAAAGCAACTCTACACGAAGCCGAAGGAAATGCAACAAAAAAAGGAATATTTAGATCAAGCAAGAAACCCAAGAGATATTCAAGTTATGCAACTTACATGACTAAATTTATTGAAGCAGAACCTACCACGTTAGAAGAATACCAAACTATAATGAAGAATGATGTTTGGGAAACTATTGCTAGACCTAAAGAGAAATCAGTTGTGACTTGCAAGTGGGTGTTCAAAATCAAGCATGCAGTTGATGGAAGTATTGAGAAATATAAAGAAATAATTGTGGCAAGAGGATTCTCTTAATGAAGAAGGAATAGACTGCGAAGAAACTTTTTCTCCAGTAGCCAGATACAAAACCATTAGATCACTCATTTCTATTGTAGCTACTATGGGATGGAACATTTTGAATGGGGAAAATTATGAATAAGTCTACATTGAACAACCTCAGGGATTTGAAGTTCATGGCAAGGAAACACATGTTTACAAGTTGAAAAAACCCATATATGGCTTGAAACAAGCCCTAGAGCATGGTATGCTAGAATAGATGCCTATTTACTAAGAGTTGCTTTCGTCAAAATCTCTGCAGATCATAATCTCTATGTCAAGGTGGTAAAGAATGAACTCGTGATTATACTACTCTATGTGGATGGCTTTATAATAACAGGTGTGCAGCGTAGTATTCACGAATGCAAGAAGCAACTAGCAATTGAGTTTGATATGAAGGCTCTTGGATTAATGCACTACTATTTGGGACTTGAAATATGGCAGAAACCTAGCGAAATCTATCTTGGTCAAGGACTAATTTGAACTCACCTTAAGCCTATAAAAGCAAGGAGATCGAATTCACTTGGAGCATCACTTCTCAAGCCAGTTCGATATCTACTGCATCAAGGGAAAAAGTGTGATGTGGAAAGAAGAGGTAGAAAAGAGTGCGAGTTGGGTCTATAAGCAAGAGGAAGAGAAAATCGTAATTTTGGTGAAGGAATCTCTGCATTTCGTGCCCTCTTTTGGGAGATCAAAGTTCTTTAGTGTTTTATGTTGTTGCTGCTAAATCTGCTGCCTAGTCGAAGCTGCTAGAGGACAAGTTGTTGTTGCTGCTGAGTCGAAGATCTGGAAGGTTGACTTGGTATGGAGGGATTGTTTGGCTCATGTCTAGGGTGAAGAGTCTCAAAGAATACTATTGAAAAGATGAATTATCTTGACTGGGTTTCCCCCTCGAAGGGGGTTTTGCCTTGGCATAGTGCCTATATCTTGTGTTTCTTGTTTTTTGATCTTCATTCACACATAATATGGTAATTGCTTGACGAAAGATAAGATAATAAAGAAGTAAAAGAAGCCAACACAATCACAAGTAATTATCAAGATCGAAGAATCAAACCCTAATATAACTGCATTGATTCTTCAACAATCTGTATGGGTATGACAACATGTGCTTAGTTATGGAGGACAACTCTCTCGTATCACCCATAGAAAAGCAATGCAAAATTATATTTGTAAGACAAAAGGCATATGACCTTGTGCTTTAAGAATGTTGCCCGACATGATATGTCTACAGTGAGTGCTTTAAGAAAGTTGACCGACATGATATGTTTGTCGAGATTTCAAGTGTCCTACACAACTTTCAATATTATAGCTCCAATATACAAGCATATGAATGGTGAGGTGCATACTTGCCTTTTGAGGCCTCAGCCTTAGTTCCATGTAATAATAAGGAAATGTTGAAATGCATGTTAGATAGCAGCAATTCACTATAATAAGGAAACGTGAAATACTTCAAACAAATGTCCTCAAGGAGAAAGCTCGAAACTAAATAGAGGGAAGAAAACACAAGAGCTTGAAAAAGAGTTTCAACAAGAAAAATCACAAAGAGAAGAAAAGAAACCTCTTATCCATATTCAGTGCTATAAATGTGAGTCAAAGAAGCACATATTAGAAAATTGTCCTATTATCCATTTCAAAGAAGAAGTTCTTATGTTGGGAAAAAAATGTTGTGATTCTTCAGAAACTCCTAGTTTCAATTTTCAGATTCTGAATCCTTAGAGGATCAAATAAATTTGCATGCTGAAATATGTAAATGTAAAAATTCTGAATATTGTCATTGTAGCATGCCAGAATTAGACACAGATCACACCTCAGAAGAAGAGAAAGAACCTGTAAAAAAATAAAAAAAATTGTATGATGCATATTGCTGATGATGAAGAAGCAAAAGTTCTTGTAGGTATCAAAATTCTTCTAGAAGGGGAAATGAAGGAAAGGTTAATGGAGACATTCCTACAGACAATGGTAAAAATCCAAAGCTCAAATTCACAAGGTACTACCTCAAAAGCCCTCTTTGTAGTTGCATCATATGAAAAGAACACAAAATCTTTTCAAAGAAGTCAACAACAGTCAAAACAAAGAGCTATTACTCTTAATGAGGTTAGCCAAGAAATCTAGAAGTTAAAACAACAAATAGTTGAGCTAAAAGAACAAGTCTCAAAAACATAAAAAGGAAAAATGCAAGAAGAAAAAATTCCTCAAAAAAACCCAGATTTTGAAAATTTTTAAACCAGGCCAAAAAACTATCTGGCACTAAGTAGCATGAAAATCATGGCCATAGAGCATCAACAATATCATGTTTTTCTCAGCATCAAAATCCAGAATGAAATTTTTTCTCTTAGAGCATTAATAGACACAAGAGCAGACATAAATGTCAATAAAAAGATCATTCTTGCTAAAAATTGGGTTTATGCGAAAAGAGAAGTAACTAGATTAGGAAAACAAGAACTCAAATATGAGGTCCCAAAACCAACAATATGCTTTCAACATTATTGCATGAATGTAAAATTTGGAGTAGGTAATATACCTATAGATTGTATACTGGGGACTCCGTTCTTTGCAACAGTAGAACCACATGGTAATTCTACAAGGTTGGAAAATGGAAAAGCTGGGTTTTTTTTTTTAAAATCTCAGTTCCAGACAATGAAGGATGCCCGTGTGCAATAACATTTCCTTTCATATGTACTCCCAGAATATCAACCATGGTCTAGGCAATGCAGGAAATACACAAGAATGAAGAAAAGATAGGAGAATTGAAAGAACTAAAATCTCACCTCCGAATTGAAGATCAATTGAAGAATTAAAAAATAATTGAAATAATTTATGAGCTAAGAAAACACTTAGGAAGAATGTTGTGTAGAAGAACCTAATGCATTCTGGCACATAAACAACATTTTTTTGAATTTCCCTACAAGCTAGAATACACAGGAAAACCATGCAAAAGTAGAGAAATTCCAATGAATGAAGAATACAAAATTTATGTCAAAAAGAAATTCAGGATCTTCTAAAACAAAAATTGATCAGAGAATCAAGAAGCCCCTAGAATTGCTACAGATTCTATGTAAATAAGCATTCTGAGTAGATAAGAGGAATTCCCAAATTAGTAATAAATTATAGGCCTCTAAACAATGTCATGTCAGATGACACCTATCCAATTACTCATAAGGGACACCTTATAGGAAAGATTGTTGGAGCAAAACAATTTTCAAAGTTTGAGATGAAGTCTTTATTCTGGCAAGTGGAATTAAAGAAGAAGACATATTCAAGACAACCTTCAGTGTTCCTTCAGGCCACTATGAATGGAATGTTATGCCATTCAGACTCAAACATGCTCCTTCGAAATTTCAGAAAGTCATGGACCAAGTACTTAGGCCTTATTTTGATTGGCTTATTGTATATATTGATGATGTGTTGATTTTTCCAAAATATCTTGAAGAACATTTCAAGCAGGTATATAGATTCAAGAAAATAGTAAAAAATAGTGGGCTGGTGCTAAGTAAAAATAAAATGGAAATCTTGCAGACTAAAGTAAAATTTTTGGGGCACATGATGGAGAATGGGCAAATTACTCTCCAAAAACATGCTATAGCCTCAACTTCAAAGGGTTTTGGAAATTTTAAATTATGTTTGCAGTTTCTATAAAAATTGTGCCCAAGACAGGATATTGCTAAACCAAAGACTCCAGAAGAATTCGACACCTTAAAATGAAGCACATACTGCTGCAATAAGAAGGATAAAAGAGAAGGTAAAAACACTACCTATTCTTTATTTATCTGATGAAAATATTTTAAAGATTGTTGAAACATATGCCATTGATGTTGGTTGGGGAGGAGTACTAAAACATCATAGAGAAGAACAAGAACAAATAATCCAATTTGCATCTTGGGTATGGACCCTACATAGAAGAACAATTCCACAATTGAAAAAGAGGTAAAAACTACATGGAACTGCATTGATAAATTTGACATACATTTGATAAATAAAAATATCCTCTTAAGAACATATGCAACAACAGTGAAGAAGGTCCTCAAAAAAGACACAAAAAAGCCCAGGGAATCAAAATTTTCTAGATGGAAAGCTTTGTTTTCAAACTTCAACTTTGAATTTGACCACAGTAAAGGCAACAAAAACTGCCTTCTTGATTTTTTAAGTAGAGAGAATTCACAAGAAGAAACACACCTGATGGTGATTGTTACTGAATGTGACCCTACAAAAAACCATGAAGTGATAAGAGAAATATCTGACCAAATGAAGTGGGAAGATTACTACGAAGCATGGAAGCTAACCTGGCAACTGAGAAATACTCAAGTCCTAGACTCAAATCTTCAGCCTCACAGAGATTTACAACATGTAGTACTAGAAAGAGAAATCTATCCAAAGGGCAACAGATGGATTCCTGACATGGTATACAAACACTCAATGAATATGGAAATTCAAGGTGAAGAAGATATGGTAACATATTTTAAAGATATTTTAGTTATATGGGTAGATGAACGGTTGAGGCATAATACCTTTCACAAATATTTGGTGATAAACAGAACCAGAGACCCAAATTTTCACCAAAGACAACTATGGCCCAATAATAATCCCGATTTTATATTCCCTGGCACAATTTATAATTTCTCTGGGTATAAAAAGCTATGGTGGGATATTTTGTGTAAAGATAAAAAACATTGCACATATTATACTCTTCTAAAATTTGGATCAATATTCATCAATCGAGCACTTGATAAACCTGACTGGCTCAAAGATTGATGGAACTGGTTAAAATTGCAATGGATCCAACATAATTCCAGAATGAATTCCAAATAACATGTAAATAATGTTTTGATTGCTATCATTGGCCTTGTAAAACCATCATAGACCTAGAAAACCACACAGAAGAAAGGATCCTCCCCGACTTCATGGCAAGACATCACCAATGGCTCGTCATGACTAAAGTAAAGCTTCAAATAGTAGTAGGAAAACCCATAAAGCATCCACTATGTAAAGTAGTGTCTCGTCACCTAACTATGAGTGTGACCAGTATCGTGGGATTCCGACAACATCTCCACAATGTAAAACACTTTAATAATGGGCATTGAGGGATCTCGAGAAAATATCCTCTGTGTATATTACTTTACTGTAAGATTCCCGAGACTCGTAACACTTCTCCGACTTTTGGTGTGATTTGATCCACATCTCATATCTTGGTAAATCATTGTACAAAAATCTTGTCGGAAGAAATGATGCCTTTGGTATCCACTCATTCCTTATAAATAAGGGTATGAAGAGTCATTAAGGGGATTGAGGGAATTGAGAGCTAGAGAGTTAGAAGAGTCTAGAGAGTCAAGAGAGATTTCCTACTCTGCATCTGCGAACTCAGGTTCGATTTGCTTGCATCATGAAAGAGCTCTGTAAGTCATAAATTCTGAGAAGCCTACATATCAGGACTAATAATCCCGGTGAGAACCTAAAGTGGCCATTCTTTCATAGGTATTGAGTCAGTTTGTTTCCTGAAGAATTCAAGTGCACAAACAGAGTCTGCAAAAGGCCAAGAAGCCTTTGAGTTTTATCTTGTCTTAAGATAATATATTCAGTAAATTACCTTGCAGTGAATCTCTGATTCGAGCTTGAATTTTCGAAATTGTAATATATCAGTCTGTATCATCGATTTTGAATATAAATAAAGGAAAAAATTATGTTTCACTTTCCATTATCATTGCCATGTTTAAATTATCCTATAATTGAGAGAGGTTCATCGAAGGTTCACTTAGAGTCCTAGAGCGCAGTTTGCTCATTATATAGGCAGGAGGCCATTTGAAGAGCGTGTTTTGTGTTGGACTTGTCTGAAGGTTCGTGTACGATTTTGTGTCAGAGTTCATGTATCTCAATCAAAGGGTTCATCAACAAAAATATTTTAACATCAAGATTCAATCTCCATCGGAGGAAGCCTCTGCACTTAAATTGGTATCAGAGCCAAGTTACGTCTGGTTCATCGGGTAATATTATAAAACTTATTTTACTATAAAAATGGATGCTTCACGAAGATATGTTTCTTTCAGTGAAATTCAAGTAGAAGAACAAGAGAAAGAATCATTTAATATGGAGAATTTGTTTCATTCTGCATCTTCTTCTGAAATAAATTGTGTTGAACTATAAATAGTTGAAAGTCAACCGTATGCTAAATGGAAACTCCCTAGCATTAACCCATATTAAGTCTATTCCGATATCTCCATTTTTCACTTAAAAGCAGTAACAAGAGTCTTTGTTAAAGAATGTGTCAGTCAGATCTAGGAGAATTCCAATGAAATACAAACCATTCCTTTACTTAATCCCAAGGAATTGCAAAAAGAAGCCCATCGCCATAGTACATCATGTGTTCATATTGGATGCATATGGGCGGGAATATCTGCTTTAACTCATCAGGGTATCAATAATTTTGTTCTAGCCACTATAATAGATCTTACCCATAATAAGTATACAGATTCTCTCCTTGGTGGAATTGTTGCTCCACTCTCCACTCTCTAATGGCCCAGTTTGGTTTGATTGCTATCCCAACTTCTCTGTCTATGTATATGATGAATGTATCAAATACATTCTGCAACTACAAATTAAAACCTCAGGGTTTGATATGAAGAAGACGAGGACAAACATTTCCATACATACAAGAGGTTTTTTTTTCCATACCAACACTTTATATCCTACTATTCTACATTCCCCTAGTTAAGACTCCAAGACTAGCATGGTTGTTATTACTGATTCTTAGAACCAGAAAATAGAGCACTAGACAATAAAATGGGAAAAACTGAGCTTCCCAGAAAGTTGGACTGTTGACATACTAAGAATCCCAAAAATCCAAAATATCACTCCTACAGAAATCCGACAAGGACCTTCATATGCTATTCTATCGTTCCCAAGAAGGTCTACTATTCCTGTCCAGAGAATAGAAGAAGCCTGTCAATCTTATAAAGCATCACGCCTAGAAATCCCTGAGACTTCATCATCCTCAAATACATCTGTAAATTTCTCTCATATTGAGTTGATTGAGTTATCCCAGATTCTAAATTTTTCAGATTTAGAAATGAAATTCCTTGCATGCCAGACTCTTGTACAAATAAAATCACTTGCTCATTTTTTCAGTCATCAAAACCACAATCCAAGAATAGGAGAAGCTCCCTCTGTTTTATTATCCAACTCCTATCCAAACCCCAAATGTAGCAATATTTCTTTCCCACATGATTTTTTCATGATGATGCATGAACTTCCATCTTTAGAAAATGAAGATCCTAATTTGAGAGAGATTTTCAACAAGATGAGCCCCAAAGGAATGCCCAAATATGGATTAGGCTATTTGGAACAAATGGATTATTTCATTCCTTCATGTAGATTCCAAAATCCTATCCTAGAAGATTGTAAAATACCTTCCAAGCCAGAGATGTTTAAATTTTTCTCAATCGTGGAAGGATGCCCAAATTATAAATTTTATAAAAAATGGATGAAGAGAATGCTAAATTGGGATTTGTTTACTCATCCAGATGCTAAAGAATTTAATTTGAGCACATCTCCAGAAGAAAAACTTGCCCTGTCAATCAAATGGAAAGAATATATGGATAGTACAAGTTCATGGATTTATTTTTATGGATGGAAGAAGCAAGAGCAAAAAATGGACATCCAAATGATAAGTGCAGAGTCTTCAAAAAGCAAGCACCAGTGGACAACTTGTGATGGTAGAAAAATGGAATCTAGTTCTACTTTTCCCCCATATAAAGGAATAATTATAGAAGAATCAGGAAAGGTAGGTAAAGCATTCCCTTTAGTATTAAAAGATGAAACAATCAATGGGATATATGGAGGAATACAAAGGGTTAATGAACAAGTTAATTGGATAAACACTCCTTTGAAAGGACTAGAAATAAACTCAACAAAGACTAGTGAAAAAAAAGAACAACATGAATCTGACTATTGTACAATATTCCGTATCTGTATTGGAAGGCTTTGTTAGAGAAACAAAATAAAAAACAGAAGAACAATTTGAAAGCATTGAAAAAATAATTGATTTTGGCTTCCAAACTGCATAAGAGATGATTGATAATCTGTCTTCAGGCTTTGAGAAACTAACTATTTCGTCAAAGGATAAAAACATCTCCACATATATGCTTTTTAGCCACCATGTGCCAATTCATCATGCTCAAAATCCTATGGATAAATTCTCTTTTCTATTCCCAAAAGAAAAGACGGATGAAAAACCAGAATCCTCTGATCCCCATATTTTGCCTATTTATGAACCATTATCTAGTCAATACACTAGATATCTAGCCCCATACCTCAATGGAAAGGGAAGAATGCCAAAAACACAAAAATTCCATCCAGAAGCACACAAAGAATGGAACATTGATAATCTAAGTGTTGGACAGATTAGGAAAACGATAGATTAGATGTTTACTGAATATAAGCTAATGTGCATGAGAGGGAAAAATGAAGTAGAAGCCTGTAAAACCTTAATTCAATGTTTGACTGGAACCCTTTAGAGATGGTGGGAAGTGGAATCTTCCCCAACACTAGTAGATAAAATGGACAAATAAGTAGTGAAGGATGAAGCTGGTGATGTTGTACATACATTTGAGGGAAAACCTCAAAATAATATGATATGATCACTCACTTCTATGATTCTTGAGCATTGGTGTAGTCTAGAAACTAAAATCTCAAACAAACATGCAATGATTCTCATGAATCTCAAATGCAAAAATATGTCTTGATATGAAGACTTCCATAGAGATTGGGTGCAGAGAATTTATGAAGTTAAAGACACAAAGAATCTACTATGGAAATAAGTGTATTTAGCTGCACTTCCTTCCAAATTTTTAGATTACATCTAAAACCAAGAAGTCTTCTAGACCCCATATGAAGCTCACACTTGGGGAGAAATCTACTATATCATCACCAAAGCTTTAGTAAGACTTTGTACAAACATGAAGGTAAATAAATCGCTATAGAAATTGTCTAGATTTCCAGACAACAAATCAATTTGCAAAAAGTATGGATTATCTTTAGATGATCCTATTGTACAAAGAAAAAGAAAAAAATATCATAGAGAAAAATATGAAAAAAAAAAGAGATCGAGATAGCCTTCTAAAACTAGAAGATATTCTAGAAAATTCTACTACAAGACATTTCCAAAGTCCCACTATTACAGTCCTAAAGACATTCATCTAAGGACTTACAAGCAAGAAGCTTGGAACAAGCTGACCTGCTGGCTACGAGGGAATCAAGGACATACTTCAAACAAATGTCCTCAAGGAGAAAGCTCGAAACTAAATAGAGGGAAGAAAATGCAAGAGCTTGCAAAAAAGTTTCAACAAGCAAAATCACAGAGAGAAGAAAAGAAACCTCTTATCCATATTCAATGCTATAAATGTGGGTCAAAGAACCACATATCAAAAAATCGTCTTAATATCCATTTCAAAGAATAAGTTCATATGTTGGGACAAAAATGTTGTGATTCTTCAGAAACTTCTAGTTTTAGTTTTTCAGACTCTGAATCCTTAGAGGATCAAATAAATTTGCATGCTGAAATATGTAAATGTACAAATTCTGAAGTGCAAGATCCATATTATATTATATACAATGTATAGAATCTATCTAGAATAGAATATAAGGGATGTTCCATATGGGATACTAACGAAGATAATACAATACTCCATTGCTGAAAGGAGTCTGTAATTGAATGGGATTTATATATAGAAGTGAAAACTTATGCTTACCAACAAATAACTGACATTTTGTGCACGACACTTAATCTTGGTTTGTACTTGTTTCCTTGCTTTTCATTGAGAAATTTTTTGGAAGTTTGTTGATTTCTCTTGCCTTTAGCCTTAGAGTATCATAGTTCACAAAGTTTTTACCTTTTCCCTTGGCAACATTTCTAACACTTGGGTGATTTCATTTTTCTGCACTTTTGCAATCTTCAAGCCTTAGTCCATTTTTACTACTCCTCCCCAACCGACATCACTGGCATCTGTTTCAACAATATTAAAAATATTTTCATAAGATAAAAAAAGAATAGGTAGTGTTTTTACCTTCTCTTTTATCCTTTTGATTGCAATAGTATATGCTTCAGTCCATGGTGTTGGATTCTTCTGGAGTCTTTGATTTAGCAATATCCTGTCTTGGGCAAAATTTTTATAGAAATTGCTGACATAATTTAAACATCCCAAAAACCTTTGAAGCTGAGTTTTATCAGTAATCACATTTGGGAATTTATCGGCAGATGTTACAACATATTTCTGGAGAGTAATTTTCCCATTCTCTATCATGTGCCCCGAATTTTTTACTTTAGTCCGGAAGATTTCCATTTTCTTTTTACTTAGCACCAACCCACTATTTCTGACTATTTGCTTGAATCTATATACATGCTTGAAATATTCTTAAAGTGATTTGAAAAAATCAACACATCATCAATACATATAATAAGCCAATCAAAATAAGGCCTAAATACCTGGTCCATGACTTTTTGAAATTTTGAAGGAGCATGTTTGAGTTTGAATGGCATAAAATTCCATTCATAGTGTCTTGAGGGAACACTGAAGGCTGTCTTGAATCTGTCTTCTTCTTTAATTTCCACTTTCCAGAATCCAGACTTCATATCAAACTTTGAAAATATTTTTGCTCCTAACAATATTTCCTATAAGGTTTCCATTATGAGGAATTGGATAGGCGTCATATGACATGAAATTGTTTAGAGGCTTGTAATTTATTACTAATATGGGAATTCCTCTGTTCTACTTAGAATTCTTATTTACATAGAATCTGCAGCAATTCCAAGGGTTGCTTGATTCTTTGATCAATTTTCGTTTTAGAAGATCCTGAATTTATTTTTGACATAATCCTCTATATTCTTCATTCATTGAAATTTCTCTACTTTTGCACGGTTTTCCTTGTATTCTGGCTTGTAGGGAAATTCGACAAAATGTTGTTTTCTGTGCCATAATGCATTAGGTTCTTCTGCATATCATTCTTCCTCCAAGTGTTTTATTAGCTCAGAAATTATTTCAATTATTTTTGAATTCTTTAGTTGATCTTCAATTCGGAGGTGAGCTTTTAGTTCTTTTAGTTCTCCTATCTTTTCTTCATTCTTGTGTATTTCCTGCATTGCCTAGACCATGGTTGATATTCTGAGAGTAGATATGAAAGGCAATGTTATTGCGCACATGTATCCTTCATTGTGTGTAACTGAGATATAAAGACAACTTTTCCATTTTCCAACCTTGTAGAACCACGCGGTTCTACTACTGCTAAGAACAGAGTCCCCAATATACAATCTACAGGTATATTACCTACTACAAATTTTACATTCATGCAATAATGTTGAAATCATATTGTTGCTTTTGGGACCTCATATTTGAGTTCTTTTTTTCCTAATTCAGTTACTTCTCTTTTGGTAGAAACCCAATATTTAGCGTGAGTGATCTTTTTATTGAGGACATTTATGTCTGCTCTTGTGTCTATTAATTCTCTAAGAGAAGAATTTTCATTGTGGAGTTTGATTTTGATCAAAAAATGATATTTTTGATGCTCTATGGCCATAATTTTCATGCTACATAGTCCCAGGCAATTTTCTGGTCTGGTTTCAAAAATTTCAACATTTGGTTTTTTCTGAGGTGAAATTTTTTCTTCTTGCATTTTTCCTTTTTCTATTTTTGAGACTTGTTCTTTTAACTCAAATATTTCTTTCTTTAACTTCTGGATTTCTTGGCTAAGCTCATTAAGAGTAATATCTCTTTGTTTTGACTGTTGCTGACTTCTTTTAAAATATTTTGTGTTCTTTTCATATGATGCATTTGCAAACAGGGATTTTGATGTAGTACCTTGTGAAGTTGAGCTTTGGTTTTTGACCATTTTATGTAGGACTGTCTCCATTAACCTTTCCTTCATTTCTCATTATGGAATCATTTTGATACATGCAATAACTTTTTCTTCTTCATCATCAGCAATATGCATCATACAATTTTTTCTTTTTGCGTAGGTTCTTTCTCTTCTTCTGAGGTGTAATCTGTGTCTGATTCTGGCATGCTGCAATGCCAATCTTTAGAATCTATACATTTACATATTTCAGCATGAAAATTTATTTGATCCTCTGAGGATTCAGAGTCAAAAAAACTGAAACTAGAAGTTTCTGAATAATCACAATATTTTTGCCCCAACATATGAGCTTCTTCTTTGAAATGGATATTAAGAAAATTTTCTGATTTGTGGTTCTTTGACCCACATTTATAGCACTGAATATGGATAGGAGGCTTCTTTTCTTCTCTCTATGATTTTACTTGTTGAAACTTTTTTGTAACCTCTTGTGTTTTCTTCCCTTTATTTAGTTTTGAGCTTTCTCCTTGAGGACATTTGTTTGAAGTATGTCCTTGATTCTCACATAGCCAAAAGGTCAGCTTGTTCAAAGCTTCTTACTTGTAAGTCCTGAGATGAATGTATTTAGGACTGTAATAGTGGGACTTTGGAATTGTCTTGTAGTAGCCTTTTCTAAAATATCTTCTAGTTTTAGAAGGTTGTCGGGATCTTTCTTTGTTTTTCATATTTTTCTTTATGATCTTTTTTGTTCTTTTTCATCCTACAATAGAATCATCTAAAGATAATCCATACTTCTTGAAAATTTATTTTCTATTTGGAAATCTAGACAATTTCTGCAGTGATTTATTTAATTTTATGTTTGTAAAAAGTCTTACTAAAGCTTTGGTGATGATACAATATATTTCTCCCCAAGTGTGAGCTTCATATGGGGTCTGGAAGACTTCTTGGTTTTAGATGTAATCTACAAATTTGGAAGGAAGTGCAACTAAATACACTTGTTTCCATAATAGATTCTTTGTGTCTTTAACTTCATAAATTATTTTCACCCAATCTCTGTGGAAGTATTCATACTAAGACATCTTTTCTCATTTGAGATTCATGAGAATCATTGCATGTTTGTTTGACATTTCTATTTATGGACCACACCAATGCTCAAGAGTCATATAAGTGAGTGCTCCTATCCTATTATTCTGAGGTTTTCCCTCAAGTGTATGTATAACATCACCAGCTTCATCCTTCACTACTTCTTCGACCATTTTATCTACTAGTGCTGGGGAAGATTCCACTTCCCACCATCTCTAAAGGGTCCATTAAAACATTGAATTAAGGTTTTACAAGCTTCTACTTCATTTTTCCCTCTCATGCACATTAGCTTATATTCAATAAACATCTGATCTATCATTTTCCTAATCTGTCTAGCACTTAGATTATCAATGTTCCATTCTTTGTGTGCTTTTGGATGGAATGTCTATGTTTTTGGCATTATTCCCTTTCCACTGAGGTATGGGGTAGAATATTTGGTGTATTGACTAGATAATGGTTCATAAATAGGCAAAAGATGGGGATCAGAGGATTTTGGTTTTTCATCAGTCTTTTCTTTTGGGAATAGAAAAGAGATTTTCTCCGTAGGATTTTCAACATGATGAATTGGCACATGGACGCTAAAAGGCATAGATGTGGAGATTTTTTTGTCCTATGACGAAATCGTTAGTTTCTCAAAGCTTGAAGACATATTATCAATAATCTCTTGTGTAGTTTGGAAGTCAAAATCAATTCTTTTTTCAATGCTTTCAAACTGTTCTTCTATTTTTTATTTTGTTTCTCTAACAAAGCCTTCTAATACAGATACAAAATATTGTAAATTAGTTAGATTCCTACTTATAGAATTTACAGATACCTGAATAGACTCAAGTTGTTATTTTTGTTCACCAATCTTTGCTGAGTTTATTTCTAGTCCTTTCAAAGCAATGTTTGTCCAATTAACTTGTTCACTAACCATTTGTATTCTTTCATCTAAGCCTAACTCCAAGTTTGAGTGCATTACAATTACATTTACATGTGAATGAATCGTCACTATATTGTATGGTTTGAAAACAGAGAATAATGGAATCCTAATGGTTGGAAATGGAGTTTCAACGTTTGATGAGAGCAACTTATCTCACATTTTGAGTCGCATTTCACGTATAAAGATAAGTTAGATAAGGGTTATATATGTTTACTTTTAAGTTCTCATGTTTTTATTTATTTATTTTTTATTATCTTGGATATTTTATTCTATATTGTGATAATAGTTTAAATGTTTTGTATGAAATCATTAACTATATTATTAAATATCATTTTTATTTTTATATAATATATAAAAATATTATTTTTATTTTTATATAATATATAAAAATTTTATTAGAAAAATAAAATTAATATTTTAAAAGTATAATCATTTCCTAATTTTTTGTTTTTTGTTTTGTTTAGAGATAATTTTTTTTTTTTAAGTTCATGTATTGGTTATATAAAGAAAGAGAATAAATAAATTGGATACTTATTTGTTTTTCGAGAATCGAAATTTCCTTCCTTTTTTTGGGATTCTTTACCATGTTTTTATTATTATTTTGAATTATGTATATATATAATATATTTTTCTCTATTTGATGTGGATTGTTTTAAAGGTTTAAAAATTGTTATCAAATTTATTATTGGCTTTACAGGAACACCTTTGTCACTAATGTGAGGAAATCGGTCATGGAGTCTTGGGTTGTTGAGGCTTCTTTTCCAAGTCTCGTTTGAAGTATTAGAGAGAACTCATTGTCCATGTTAAAGAGTTCAAATAGGAAAATGTTGATGCTACAATAATGATTTTAAGGTAGCCATCTCAAGTGAGAGGCATAAATATCTTTATGGTAGATGAAATGACACCTCACCATGAGGAAAGTAAGAAATTATAAGCACAAATTCATTTTGTGTAAGTTGAAGATGGACATGAATCCCAACATCATAAAGCAACAGGATTGCAACAAGATGAATGATAAGGCCACAACTTTTATTGGTCTTAATTTAATCGATTATGTGATAATGACTATGATAGAGTATTCTACAATAAATAAGCTTTAAGATAAACTTGACCCATTCTATTAGGTAAAATGCCTCATGAATTTAATATTATTATAAAATAATTTGTTCTCTCTAAAGATGAAGGATACTGATAGGGTTATAAACCATCTTAATTCTTGCAATGCCTTGCTTAATTAGCTCAAGGCCATTAGTGATGAAGATGGACAATGAGTGATGCATAACCTTGCTCTATAGTCTTCTAAGTTTTGGGGAGAATCTAATAGTTTCCATTAGTATAACAACAAAGGTAGAGAATAAAAATTTGGATGAAAGTATGGTCCCATCACTATGGGAGGAGATAAGTAGAAGAAAATTTGAAATGAGCATTGATTCATAATATTTGGTGACTAGGGGTCCCTCTAATGAGTGAAATGATGAGAGATCTAGTGGGAGTAAATATAGCTCTAGAGGAAGATATGATAATAAATATAGAAAGTGGCAAGGGGAGATTTTCCATAGGTACCATAAAAAATGGCACAAGGGGAGTGAATGCAACATTGATACTTTAAATGAGAAAGAAGAAAATAAGGAGGATTCAATTGCTAGGAATTTCACTAGTAAGGGTAACATGTATCCCTCTAATGTATGTTTTTAACCAATGTACATGAATGAACACAACTGATTGACTTAAGGGATTCCCTCCATATAACTCTTGACAAGGAATGGTTTGTGGATTATGAAAAATCACGAGGAAAAATCCTTCTTAGAGATGATTTCAGCTATGAAAGTATCTCACATGGCAAGGTAGAAGTCCAATAAAGAGATAAATCCATGAAGTATATACCTAATGTGTGGTATACTTTAGGATTGGAATGACACTTATTTTTGATGAGCCAAATGGTTGATGCAAAGGTTGATACAATATTCTTTAAAGTAGGTAGTTGAATAGTCCAAGGCATTATGGTTTTGACCAAAGGTATTCAAATTGGGATTTTGTACAAGTTAGATGTGACTACTCAAGTAATGAATATCAATGCAATACCAATGAAAAAGGGAAAATCAAATCAATGGCAACATTGAGGACATCAATCAAAATTTTGTGGCATATTTGGATGAGACATCTTGGTGAAAAGAACCTATGATATTTGTGCATAAATATTATTATTCATGGAATTCATTATCTGGAAAATTCTTTTTTATTTTTTGAGGCATGTATAGTTTAAAAGAAAAAAATGGTTCAGTTTGATTTCAGTAATAACAAATCTCAAGAGGTGTTTGAGTTGCTTCATTTTGATATTTGCAGCCCTATGTATATAGTCTCCATTGAAGGGCCTTATTGTTTTATTACTTTTATTGATGACTTCTCACAGAAAGCAAAAGTTTACTCCATGATCAGGAAGAAAGATGACGTGTTTAAAGCTTTTGAGATATTTGTGTGCTTGATTAAAAGGAAAAGTGGGAAGAAGGTGAAGGCTTTGAGAATAGATAATGGTGATGAGTATGTAGAAATTCGTTGTAGATTCAAACTGCTAATTGTAATTTTATAAAACAATAGACTTGAATCTACTCTACCAATTGAGGAAACCAATTTAAACGAATGCGAAATCATGAAGCATATAAGAGAAAGAATTCATTCAAAACATTACACAATGATTTCCTAGGGAAAGCTACAACTAAAAACCACACTATTGTTGATATTTTGGGTAGCATCGAATGTGCTCTAGCTTTGAAATTTTGTGAAGGGGCTAGAACACATGAGATCTCCAAAACCCAGAAATTGTTTGGAGAAATTCCACCCAGTGTAAAAGTTATTCAAATAATTAAAATCTTTCATGGGGACCCTAAGTCTAACTTAGGGAAATTAAAAAATTGAAGTGAATTAATTTACACATGTAGGTGAGAATGTTCTAAGTGAAGTGGATCAAGTATTTTCTAATCTTAGCCGTTGATTAGAGATTAGATCACGACCGTTGATTTCTCAATGAGAAAAGTATTAAAGGAAGGCTTGGGGTCAGTTGGAAAAGACACACAAAGCAATAGTACTTGAGCTAAGTCAAAATTCTGGGGCGTGATTTGCTAAGAATTTTTGAGTGAGCTTGCAGTGCTTGTGAGGGGAAGATCGACGAGGGATTATTTTGATCCGAGGCCGAGAATACTAAGGCATAGAGGTAGATTCGTACCAAGCAGCGTAGAGACCAGTAGGAGGGACGCATCCCAGCCAGGCTCACGCAGAGGCAACACAGAGGCTAATATAGGGCCTTCAGGGTGATGCAGAGGCAGCGTTGGACCTAGAAGGGTGACATAGGGGAAGCCTGTGCTGCGCAGAGGCTGCGTAATGGCTACATTGGGTAGGAGAAGCTGACGCAGAGGCTAGGGGAGCATCGCTGGGGTTCTAGTGGGCCAGAAAGCACTTGTATTCAACGTATTTCAAAGGAGTGCTTCCTCGGCTGAATCAACCATATTTTATGTATCTGAGTGATAGGTACATCTGACATGAAATTATTTGTTGGGAAAACCATTACTGGTGCCCTTGATTGTATTAAGATATTCTACTAAATAAACAAACCCTCTAAGAGCTGTTGCATCGATTTTCTCGCATTGGGTTTTTCTGGGGGCATTGTCCAAAACATGCTGTGTCCTTTGTCACATGTGCACTATGCTTCAATAAATGATCTGTATATATGTGTAGGTTGTAGTTGTATTTTCTTTGATGTTTTATTGAATATTCAGAAAATAACTCATTAATTAAATCAAACAAGTAGGAGAAGTAAATCAAGATACTGCAGTAGGGTTTCTATATTAAGAAATATTCACATGGTATTAAAGCGATTACAGATCAAGATGAAGCCATCAACATAGGGCTGAATATTTTTTTGCTATAGGAGGGTAGCTGAAGCTGCACAAATTCAGAAAGAGGTAGCGCAACACTATAGGGACAATGCAGAGGCCTTGCAGGGGTGACGCAGAGTTGACGCAGGCTCAGAAGGGTGACACAAACCCTATAAAGCTCACATTGAGCTGACATAATGGCTGACACAGGACCAAGAGGGTGACACAATCTAAGAGGGAGTGACGCTGTGCCAACTGCTGTGGCTGGAAGTGCAGTTTTCTGATCTTCGAAGTTGCTGGTGGGGCCTTATTTCTGCCGGTGCAGAACAATGCCTAGTAGGGTTGACAAAGTAAGGGGAAATAATTAATCAATATATTTTCGAGCCAAGAAATCTGAGATTCAATAAAGAGGAGTGATCATGGATGGATGATTCGTTAGAATTGGTGAAGGATTTATAGAAGGGAAGTCATTTGTCAGAGGGAGCATTCTCTTTAGAGGGTTTCTATTGCCAGTAAACCTAGATCTAGTCTTTTGCTGAGTATAGCAGTAGTAGAAGGGAGAGGAGCACTTGCTTTGATAATTTGAGCAGAGATGGCGCAGTATGGACTGAAAGATCAGGATAGGTTAGACAGTGTGTCTAACTTTTCTATCTGGAAAGCCAGAATCCTGAAAATCCTTGAGGAGTATGGCATCAGAGACCATGATTATAACACCCTAGCTATGTTGATCGATGCTGATGCTCTAAAGAAGTTCAATGAAAATTAGGCACGGGCTAAACGCTTGATCATGGATGGAGTGAAAGTTCACATGGTTCTGCATATTGTTGAGAGGAAGACGAAAAATGAGGTGTGGACGACATTAACCACGTTTTATCAAGGTAGCTTTGTCTAGAGGAAGATGCTTCTGGAGAATCAGATGTGGATGTTCCAGATGCACAAGGGAGAGGAGATCGATCCTTTCCTCTTTATATTGCAGACTATCTGAGACCAGTTGATTTCCATGGGGGAAACTCCTAATGATGAAATCATGATGAGGACTACCCTAAATGTAGTCACCGATGAGTGGGAGACCTTTTTCCAAAGCATTTTGGGTAGAGCACAACTTCCAAACTGGGGGGACATGTGGTAAATCCTTCGACAGGAAGAGATCATGAGAATAACCAAGAGGGAATTCAGGAGCGAAGGAGTCAAGATTAAGAAAGAGGAGGAGGAAGATGAAACCCTAGCATCTAAGGGACAGAGGCAGCAAGGGAAGAAGAATAAGGACCTATTCAAGGTCTGGTGCTTCAAATGTGGCGAATTGGGACACTTCGGCAATACCTGTCCTAAGAAGAAGGGTAAGGAAGATTCAAATTCCAGGGCAAAAACAACGAAAGTGGAGGACAGAGGCTATGATGATGTGGCCATGAGTGCTCATGTACCTCAAGAGAAGAGATGGGGTGACATAGATCTGTAGATTGAGCTACAGATGGTGAAGTCAGGATCCTTGAGGTGCCCAAAATCTTGGGTCACAAACGAACTATGGAAGCCGTTAAAGACAATAGCAGGATGACTAGAGCCAGTGAATGTAAAGGATCATGGAGAGACATAAGGTAGTTCTTGAATGCTGAAGACTGGAGAAGCGCAGAGGAGAGGCAACAACATCATGGAAGCAACAACACAGAGGCCGATGGGATTTCAGGAATGCAGAGGGGTATTGCTTACACAGTGCAGAGAAGCAGACATCGAAAAGCTTTAGAGGGTCAGCGTAGAGAAGAAACAAAGGGTGCTTTAGTGATGAAATGCAGCCACACTGACTTGTCTATCAGTTTTTGGGTGATTGTCATTTAGTTTCTTACTTCTCAGCAACTGAGTTGCAGTGCAGCAGTTAGCAGTGGTAGTGCTATAGGAAACATGATGAATCAAATTTAGAGGGAGCTGTAGTACCGATGTGGCAGTGACTGTGTCAGATTCATGGGAAGTAGTACAGAAAGAAAAAATGTAGTGGATGGAGGGAAATAGGCCAAGCATCAGCAGCGTAGGGGACCAATGCTAGAGATCAGAGTAAAGCTTCTTGAGTGAAGTGTTGCTAGAGAACATTCCTTGCTAAGAGGGAGTGTTGAGATTTTGGGTAGCATCGAATGTGCTCTAGCTCTGAAACATTTTGGAGGGTCTAGAACATATGAGATCTCCAAGACTCAATAATCGTTTGGAGAAATTCCACCCGGTGTAAAATTTATTCAAATGATTAAATTTTTTAATGGGGACCCTAAGTCTAACTTAGGGAAATTAAAAAATTAAAGTGAATTAATTTACACATGTGGGTGAGAATGTTCTAAGTGACGTGGATCAAGTCTTTTCTAATCTTAGCCATTGATTAGAAATTAGATCACGACCGTTGATTTCTCAATGAGAAAAGTATTAAAGGAAGGCTTGGGGTCAGTTGGAGAACACACACAGAGAAATAGCACTTGAGCTAAGTCAAAATTCTGGGGCGTGGTTTGCTAAGAATTTTCAAGTGAGCTTGCAACGCTTGTGAGGAGGATATCAACGAGGGATTATTCTACTATGAGGCAAAGAATACAAAGGCAGAGAGGCATATTCGTACTAGGTAGCGTAGAGACCAGTAGGAGGGACACAACCCAGCCAGGCTCACGCAGAGGCAGTGCAGAGGCTGACCTAGGGCCTTCAGGGTGATGCAGAGGAAACACTGAGCCCAGAAGGGTGACGTAGGGGCAGCCTGTTCTACATAGAGCCTTCACAGTGGCTACGATGGGCAGGAGAAGCTGACGTAGAGGCTAGAGGAGCAACACTGGGGTTCTAGTGGGCCAGAAAGGGCTCATATTCAACGTATTTCAGAGGAGTTCTTCCTCAACTGAATCAACCATATTTTCTGTCTCCGAGTGATAGATACATCTACCATGAAATTATCTGTTGGGAAAACAATTACTGGTGCCCTTGATTTTATTCATATATTCTTCTTAATAAACAAACCCTCTAAGAGGTGTTGCACTGGTTTTCCCACATTGGGTTTTTCCGAGGACATTGTCCAAAAAATACTGTGTCCTTTGTAATGTGCGCGCTATGCTTCAGTAAATGATTTGTATATATGTGTAGGCTGCAATTGTATTTGATTTGATGTTTTACTAAATATTCAGAAAATAACTTGTTAATTAAATCAAACAAGTATGAGAAGTAAATCAAGATACTGTAGTAGGGTTTCTATATTAAGAAATTTTCACAACTATTTGCATATTGCATTAGTCATAAAATATGAGAAGATCACAATGCTTTTATCAAGCCTAAGAAACTTATGCACTATCTCTATCCATCTCACTGCTTCCTAGCCAAGCCTAGACCAATACTTAACCAATTTTCTGCTTGCCCAAGTCCCTATTTCCTTGCATTGTTTCCTTGGGTAATTAAACCCTATTAATTAGGGAAATCCCCATCCAATACTGCAAAATCCATCTAGGTCCTTCCTATGATTTCATGCACCACCTGTAAAATTTGGATGATGATACAATTGATAGTAAACTTCCCTTGAACTCCAATATCAACTGGGTAACTCTCAGTTCACACATGCATGGGTTATTTATGGCTGATTTATCGTTTGTCTCGTTGATCAATGGGTAGAAAAATCACTACTATACCTCCCACTAGTTCCTCCAACATTTGGAACTAGTTAAACCGACTTTAACTCAGATAAACTGAATTAATTAATTACAACTCAAAATAAACTCAACCAGGGCTCCTAAAAAGTAGGAACCACTCTACATGACTCGAGTTAGACCCTCAACTAGAATTAACTAAACCAACTAAGTCAAACTAACTTAGTTAACTTGTATAAGTTGTTGTGTGATGTGGAATTACAATTTTCTTCTAATTTAATTCAAGGGAAAATTAAATTAGAATCTTTCTTGGTGCCATTTTCAACATTTCTTGTTGCCATTTTCAACATTCCCTCCCAACAAGAAAGGGAATCACATATATCCTGATCCAATACCTTTGGAATGTTTTGCATGCAACACTTCTAATTGTTTCTGTTGCGACTACAACATCAACAACTGAAAAGCATAAAAACAACAAAGTGAATCAACTGTGATCAATATAATGCATATGTCACCAGAGTCTCGATTGCTACTAGCTATTGCACTATCTACTGAAAACTCTGCGTTGTTGCTGACTCTGCATCGTGCCATCTGCACTATTGCCAACCATACACTGCGCTCCCAAGTATCTGACTGCTGCTAGTCTCTACATCTGTCACTTTGGCATCTAACTGCATCAACTGCCACTGATCCATCCTACTACTGTACACTATGGGCCCCCGTAGCAAGGTAATGATCCATGAGGAAGAAAAACCTCAATGGACCCTGCCCAAATTTCTGCACTCTTGGGACTATTGCTTGACATTGCCCCATGTCTCTCCTTGTAATATTCCTATTTTAATAGGAATATTCAATTTCATTTTGATTTCTTTGCTCAAAGAATAATTATGTAAAGGAGGGTAAAAAAAAAAAAATCCTAATAAAAGAATAAATACACGCCCAATGTGAACAGAGGTAAATCAAGGTTGTCTTGATAAAATCCACTTGTGTGTGAAACAAGATTGAGCCATTTGAATGGGTCAACAGGAGAAAATCACAACATGGTCCAGATGCATTGAACCTCCTGGATGATCAACGCAGTTCTAGAAGGAGGCCCTCGATGTGAAAAGGGTTAAATGAATGAAGGTGGTTTAGGGTTTTGGCAAGCTCTCATCTTATAAAAGGAAGGGAAGACAACATGTTGAGGGGTTGATGATTTTATTTCTAAATTGCTATTTGTTTAGACAAACAAATTTCTTGGCTGCTTAGCCTAGATTGCATTGGGATTTCCTATTTAGGAGTTCCATCTCTTACCATAGAGGAGCTCTTGGGAGAGCTTGTATTTCTTGTCCATTATATGGTTGGAGACCAAGCTTCTACTTCCAACTGCAAGACAGATCCAGTGAGGGTTTGCTTGCTTTTCTAAGCTGCAGCAAATGGAACTCTAGATCTGTTCAGATCTAGCTTGTATTGGAGCCTCTTCTCAGTGAGTGTGTCTTTTATCCTCCTGGAAGAGTGCAACCATTGTTTGAGCTTCAGTTTTGATCTTGGCATCAGGCCAAAGTACTCAACATCAGCATCTGCGCAGTTCCTTGAAGAGACTGTGTCCTTTTTGTAGGCAGAGTTGCAGTGGGGTTTTGTGTATCAGCTTGAAGGAAATATCTCTGGTGAAAGGGACCCTTCCCTTCATTGTGGTGATCCATGGATTGGCCAACCAATCCATGTTCATTTCATATATGATCTACTGTGTATCATATGCTTAAGAAATTTCTGAAGATTACTGCAGATCTCTGGCTTAGATCTCAGATCTATTCATTGATATCCATCTTTTGCTGAGATCCCCAAGGGGAGTGTAAAGAAGAGCCACTTTGGCATATATATCTGTAATAGATCAATATTTTTATGTAAAGATCTGCCCTAGATTTGAGATATAATGAAATAATGCTTCAGCCTCCTGAAAATTACGCTGTCAATCCCATTTTGCATTTTCTTGTGTTGTAGTATCTCATTTTGAAGCCTTGATCCATGTAAAACTTTTGTCTGTTATGTATATTTTATTAATTATTAGTTAAATATAGTTGTCTTAGGTTTATTAATGTGGAAGGGCATGATCAACGATCATGCTTCTTCGCCAAGGGACACCATAAGGCTGTATTTAAAGCCTTGGTGATCCCCACTTGTAATCATCTCATCTTTTATCAATAATAATATATACTTATTCAAGTTTACCAGAATTTTTACACTCCATTGGTATCGGAGCAGTCACTCTTCAGGATCTGTGTGATCATCAAGAGATTAAATAATTACAGAGGAAATTGCAGAAGTTTAAAAAAAAAAACCCAATTTCTTGTTGGCAACAATATTTGTTAAAAAAAATAAAAATTGCATATTTCCCCCACTGTCATCATCCCCTTTCCACACTTGCCATCCCTTCCTTCCCATTTCACACACTACCCTCTCAGCCCTCACTCCCCATCCCTCACATCACTCAACCCAACCCACCTGCTGCCCCATCCTCACACTCCAACTTGCGGCCCCCTTCCCTCATCTGCAAATGCCCTCACGGCTGCTACGCCAACTTCCCACCTGCCCTTCTCCTCCCTACACGCCCCTCCCCAACCCTGAACCCTCGCTCCCCCTACGCTACCCGCCTATGCTCCCATCCACTCAACCCATCCTCCTTACCATCACGTCTGTGCTCCACGCTCACTCATACACTCTCCCCTCGCTACCCCTCTGCTATCTCACCCGATCCCTGCAACCCGCCCTTCACGCTGCCCCGTCCGCTCTTCCCCATCCCATTCGATCTCCCCCTCATGCACATAACCCACCATCCCTCGGCCCCTCTCGCAGCCAACCCTCCCTCGGCCTCTCCCACCCAACCTCCCTCCTCGCCTCCCATTTCTCCTTCTGCCTCGGCCCCAACACCGCTTCTTTCTGCCTCCCCGTCTCCACCACACCGTGATTGCCCACCACACCATACCTGCTCCACCTAGGAACGCTGCAACATAATCATTTTTTTATTTTTTATTTTGTTTGAACCATTGTGTTTATTGGTGTGGTCGTTCAAATTAAAAATCGATTTTATATATATTCAATTTTTATATAAAAATTAGTTTAAAAAAATAAATTAAAAAATAAAAATAAAAATAAATAAATAAATAAAAATTATTATTATTATTTAAAAAAAGAAGTAGGAAAAAACTGGCAGAAAAATATTCACCACCGCATATGCGTTCAATGTCTTCATCAATGTCGATGGCCGATTTCCAAAAAAAATTGCTGGATCTTGAGAAACAAATCAATAATAATTCCGATGACTTTGGAAAAATATTAGTTTATCTCGAGGGTACAGTTGCAAGAAACTCCAACGATATCAAAAAGCTTCAAGATATGACAAATCGAATAGAAAGACAAATGTGGCTAAATCATCACGAGGCCACAAAAAATCATAGCGAATCAATAAAAACGATGACAGAACTCTGCGATAAGATAAATGATAAGATAGATAAGATAAGTTAGACACAACAACTAATATTTCCCAATATGGAACATAATCAACAGAACAATTCAGCAGATTCAGGGAACTCAGAAGAGCATCATGAAAAAACTGATTCCCCACATCATCACGAAGATGGTAATAAAGATTCTCAAAATAAGCAGCTCTGGAATGCATTTGCTAATCAATACCCATTTCTCATCCCATCGTTAGCATATCATCGAAGAGCAAAAATCGAGCTACCTAAGTTTGATAGTAATGAAAAAAATAGCGTTGCATGGCTTAATAAAGCCGAAGAATATTTTGAGATTTATGACATTGATAGTGATGACGAAAAAATTAAGCACGCTTCCATGAAAATGGAAGGAGAAGCATATAATTGGTATATGTGGTGGAAAAAGATGACACTTGCTATCAGTTGGACGAAATTTAAGGATGCATTTTTTAAAAGATTTGAAGGTATAAAAGAAGAAAAGTTTTTTTCAACATTCATCAAATTACGCCAAAAAGGAGATGTGGATGAGTACACTAGAGAATGGGAGACCTTAGCGACATGAGTGCCTGGATTGTTAGAATCTCGTTTTGTTGGGTGTGGAGCCTGATTATCTTGTTTACTTTGTATCACAGCATTGGACCCCTGTACCTTAAAAAGGGGCGGCAATGCCGCCCGTAATTAATCGCTGCCGTGGGGGGTCCAGGGGGGTGACAACGATTTTCGGAGCCCCCTCTAGCGGGGGTTTTCGAGGGCAACGCCCCCGAAGCTAAAAACAGATGTAAAATTGCCTTGTAAAAGTATAGTAATTTCTAGTCAGTCTGGGTCGTTCATTAGGCAAATGATCTGACGGTAGAAGTTATGTTTAGATTAGGGTTTTTTTGCCCTAGAAGGCAACCCCTCGCTTTTATGACGGCATTATATTGCGGCTGTGTATGGTATGTGTATTCTCAGAGCAAGAAATAGTGAGGAAGACTGTGAGAGAGAACAGAGGATATTACAGTGGATCTGCTGTAGGTTTTGTCTCTTCATTTTTGCTGGATAATAAAAAGGAAGGACTGGCTGTTCAGGGTGGACGTAGCCCAAACTGGGTGAACCACGTATATTTGTGTCTCTCTAGTTTTATGTGTTTTGTGTGCTTTTATTTTCCGCATATTTTTATGTGTTGCATTGCTCCATAATATATAATTTTCTAACAACTGGTATCAGAGCCGAAGGTATATTTGGCTAATAAACTCGCAGAAAAAAAGGGTTCCTGGTTCGAGTGGGAGCAATGGTGGACAATGGTAAGTTTAGGGTCGAGAAATTTAACGGCCAAAACTTCCCGCTGTGGAAGATGCAGATAGAAGATTATCTGTATCAGAAATATCTATACCTACCATTGAGCGGAAAAACAAAGAAGCCGACGGCCATGACAGACGCGGAATGGAACATTCTTGATAGAAAGGCACTCGGAATAGTACGGTTGTGCCTTGCAGCATCAGTTGCCTTCAATATTTCGAAGGAAACAACAACAGAGGGTTTGATGCAAACGTTGGCGAAACTATATGAAAAACCCTCGGCCTCAAACAAGGTATTTCTTATGAAACGACTATTTAATATGAAGATGTCGGAAGGTGGATCTGTTGCAGACCATTTAAATGAATTTAATACAGTTACTAGTCAGCTAAGTTCTGTAGGGGTAAACTTTGATGATGAAGTTAGAGCTCTGCTATTCTTGTGCTCATTGCCAGAGAGTTGGAATGGTTTAGTAATGGCCATTAGTAACTGTGTCTCTGGATCTAGTACTTTAAAGTTTGATGATGTTGTTGGTGCTATCCTTAGCGAGGAAATGTGACAGAAAAGCTCCGGTGAGACATCAGGTAATGCTTTGAGTGCAGAGTCTAGGGGAAGAAGAATGGAAAGAGGAAATAGCTCGGGATATCGCAGTAAATCAAGGAAAGGCAGATCCAAGTCCAGATCGGGGATAGTGTGCTGGAATTGCGGAAAGAAAGGACACCTAAAGAAAGACTGCAGATCTCGGAAGGGAAAAGAAGGAGACACACAACAAGAAAACAATCATGAAGAAAATGTGACAGGTGATGTGTTACAATATGCTTTGATTCTTTCTTTCGAAAATGTTACTGATTCTTGGGTTGTAGATTCAGGGGCTTCATTCCATGCCACACTTGATAAGAAATATTTTCATGACTATGTTCAAGGAGATTTTGGACAAGTTTGTTTGGGTGATGATAAACCCTGTAAAATTTTTGGAATGGGTAAAGTTATTGTAAAACAAGAGAATGGAAACCAATGGCTACTAAAGGAGGTAAGGCATGTTCCAGATCTGAAGAAAAATCTGATTTCAACAGGGCAGTTAGGCGGTGAAGGTTGTGTGACAACTTTCACAGATAAAACTTGGAAGGTCACCAAAGGAGCCCTGGTAATAGCAAAAGGCGAAAAGGTTGGTACATTGTATTTATGAAATGGTATTTCTAACTCTGTTAATTCTTTAACTTCTAAAGGAGCAGATGCAACGTTATGGCATCATAGGCTCAGACACATGAGTGAGGAGGGGATGAAAATTCTTCACTCAAGAAATTTGCTGCTAGGTTTGAAGAATGTTGATTTGGATTTCTGTGAGAATTGCATTTATGGAAAACATAAGAGAGTCAGATTTCTCAGAGTTGGGAAAGAAAAGAAGAGCGAAAAATTGGAGCTTGTGCATACAGATGTATGGGGACCTGCTCAGGTATCATCTCTCGGTGGCTCTCGTTATTATGTTACTTTTATTGATGATGCAACTAGAAAAACATGGATTTATTGTATTCAGAATAAATGTGATGTATTTGATACTTTCAAGAAATGGAAAGCTTTGGTTGAGATTGAGACAGGAAAGAAGTTGAAGTGTCTCAGATCAGACAATGGAGGTGAATATTGCGGCAAAGAGTTTGATAGGTACTGTTCAGAGCATGGAATTCGTAGAGAGAAGACAGTTCCAAGAACACCACAAGAAAATGGTGTGTCAGAAAGGATGAACAGAACAATCATGGAGCGTGCAAGGTGCATGAGATTGCATGCAAGATTGCCTTTACAATTTTGGGCAGATGCTGTAGATACTGCTGTTTATCTAATAAATAGAGGGCCTTCAAGTTCCTTAGATGGTGGTATTCCAGAGAAAGCATGGACAGGTAAAAAGGTAAACTACTCTTTTTTAAAGCCTTTTGGTTGTGAGGCCTTTGTCCATATTAATAAATAAAACAGAACAAAGTTTGAGGCAAAAGCAAAGAAATGTACCTTTCTTGGATATGGTGCTAATGATTTTGGTTATCTCTTATATGATTATGAAAATCACAAAATCATTAGGAGCAGAGATGTAATATTCAATGAAAAAGTCTTGTATAAGAATCAATTGCAGGAAAAGAAACAGGAAAAATAAAGCAAGGAATATGCAGTTCTTGATGAGATATTTGAAAAAGTAAAGGTGTCTGAAAATAATAATAATCAACAACCACAGCAGAAGCAACCACCACAATAGCAACATGCACCTCAAACACCTGAAAGTGGTGTTAGAAGATCTACCAGGATAAGTAGACCCCCTGAACGATACTCTCCTTCATTATATTATTTATTGCTGACTGATTCTGGTGAACCTGAATGTTATGAAGAAGCAATGCAGGTTGAAAGTAGGAAGAAGTGGGAGCTAGCCATGGAAGAAGAGATGGACTCCTTAATGCATAACCAGGGGACTTAGTCAAGTTGCCTGCAGGTAAAACTATATTGCAAAATAAATGGGTTTACAGGCTGAAGGAAGAAGATGGAGGAAAACAGAGGTACAAAGCTAGACTTGTGGTGAAGGGGTTTGCACAAAAGAAAGGTATTGATTTTGATGAAATATTTTCTCCTATTGTTAAGATGAATTCAATCAGAACTATCTTAAGTCTTGTAGCAGCGGAATATTTATATCTTGAACAGTTAGATGTAAAGACAACATTTCTCCATAGAGATTTGGAGGAAGATATATACATGCAACAACCAGAAGGATATGAGGTAAAAGGGAAAGAAAAATTGGTGTGCAGGTTAAAGAAGAGCTTGTATGATTTAAAACAGGCTCCAAGGCAGTGGTATCTAAAATTTGACAAGTTCATGTCTGAACAAGGTTATACTAGATGTCACTATGATCATTGTGTTTATCTAAAAAGGCAAAATGATGGCAGCTATATTATATTGTTATTGTATGTAGATGACATGCTTGTTGCAGGGTCTAACATGCAAGAAATAAATGTGCTCAAAATAAAATTAGCAAATTCATTTGCAATGAAGGATTTGGGAGTTGCAAAACAAATCCTTGGTATGAGGATAACTAGAGACAGGAAAAATCGCAAATTAACACTGTCTCAGAATGAGTACATAGAAAAGGTGTTGAAAAGATTTAATATGCGGAATGCAAAACCAGTTAGTACACCTTTTGCTAGCCATTTCAAACTTAGTAAGGAGATGTGCCCAAAGACCCAAGAAGACATGGATTATATGTCTAAAGTTCCATATGCATCAGCAGTTGGAAGCTTAATGTATGCAATGGTCTGCACAAGGCCTGATATTGCACATGCGGTGGGAGTTGTAAGCAGGTATATGATCAATCCAGGAAAATAACATTGGATGGCAGTAAAATGGATTCTCAGATATTTGAGAGGTACCACAAATCAAGCATTATGCTTTGGTGGTTCAAACATTGCTCTACAGGGATATGTTGATGCAGATATGGCAGGTGACAGAGATAACATGAGGAGCACTACAGGATATGTATTTACTGTAGGTGGAACAACTGTCAATTGGGTTTCAAAAATCCAAAGTGTTGTTGCACTTTCAACAACAGAAGCAGAGTATGTTGCTGCTACAGAGGCTAGTAAAGAAATTATTTGGTTACAAAGGTTTATGGATGAATTGGGTAAGAAGCATGATATGGGCACACTATACGGTGATAGCCAAAGTGCTATTCATCTTGCAAAGAACTCAGCATTTCATTCCAGGACTAAACACATACATCTCAAGTACCATTTCATATGGTCAGTATTGGAAGATGGAGAGTTGAAGCTGGAAAAGATACACACTAGCCAGAATCCTGCAGATATGCTAACAAAAGTTGTAACCAGGGAGAAACTGAGAACATGCTTAGTTTCAATTGGTCTTCAAGGATGACGATGAAGATGAGAAATAGCCAGGTCCAAAGAGGAGTCATTGTCCAGCAAATGAAGCAGCGGTGGAGTTGCTACAATCAGTCTCCAAGTGGGAGATTGTTGGGTGTGGAGCCTGATTATCTTGTTTACTTTGTATCACGGCATTGGACCCCTGTACCTTAAAAAGGTGTGGCAACGCTGCCCGTAATTAATCGCTGCCGTGGGGGGTCCAGGGGGGGCGGCAACGCTTTTCGGAGGCCCCCCCTGGCGGGGGTTTTCGGGGGTAGCGCCCCCAAAGCTAAAAATAGATGTAAAATTGCCTTGTAAAAGTATAGTAATTTCTAGTCAATCTAGGCCGTTCATTAGGCAAATGATCTGACGGTAGAAGTTGTGTTTAGATTAGGGTTTTTTTTCCCTAGAAGGCAACCCCTCGCTTTTATGAGGGCATTGTATTGCGGCTGTGTATGGTATGTGTATTCTCGGAGCGAGAAAGAGAGAGGAAGACTGTGAGAGAGAACAAAGGATATTACAGCGGATCTGCTGTAGGTTTTGTCTCTTCATTTTTGTTGGATAATAAAAAGGAAGGACTGGCTGTTCAGGGTGGACGTAGCCCAAACTGGGTGAACCACGTATATTTGTGTCTCTCTAGTTTTATGTGTTTTGTGTGCTTTTATTTTCCGCATATTTTTATGTGTTGCATTGCTCCATAATATATAATTTTCTAACACGTTTAATCCAGTCTTTCATCTCAGGACTTAAAGTCCATATACAAGAAGAGCTCGAACTTCACAACATTACATCAGTAGAACTAGCAAGGCAAAAAGCAAAAGCTGTTGAAAAGAAATTTGAAAGGTTATCGTGGTCAAAATCAGAAGGAGTATATTCGAGACAAAGATTTCCTCAATCTGAAAATATAGATAACACAAAATATGTCCCACCCCATCTTCGTGAAGAAGAAAAATCTAACGTGGAAATACAAAGGATGAGAGAGGGCAAGTGCAAACGTTGCAGTGAAAAGTGAGACCCTAAGCATAGGTCCGTGAAAAGAAACGAGACAAAGAATCTGTATAACTGTGAAGCATCTAATGACTCTAACAATGATGAATCAGATGCAGCCGCTCTAGAACTAGATGACGAAAGCATTACGCAAATGTCCTTATTAGCTATGACAAGTATATCACAACCTCACACACTAAAACTAAAAGGACATATTAAGAAGAACAACGTAATGGTGCTCCTTGACACCGACAGTACCCACAATTTTTTAGATTGGACCATGGCCAAAAGACTCAACATCTTTACGTTTCCCATGCCCAATATGAAGGTAATGGTGGCCGATGGTAAGGAAATTGGGAAGGTATGGAAATGCCATAAAGTCAAATTGCAGATTCAAAATTTTAATTTAGAATCTCCATTCTACACTGTGCCATTACAAGGAGTAGATGTGGTCTTAGGAATTCAATGGCTACAAACCTTAGGTACCTATTCTTCCAACCATCAAAAGCAGTTTATAAGATTTAATTGGGAAGGGTAGAAGCACAAGTTGTACGGATTCCAAACCCTAGGAAATCACATCATATCATCGTCATCTCAGATGACGAAGTTGATTCGAAAAGGAGCACCACCCTCTATAGTACAATGTCATCAGTTAGAAATCTTATCTATAAAAAATATTAGCAAAGTGTCACCAGAAGTACAAGGAATAGTTTAGACACACGAAAAATTCTTCCAAGACCTGTTGTTTGGTAAATTTAGTGTGTCCTAAATTGCTACATTAATTTGTCAATCCGGGATTCGTAAGCTGACGAAGTGTGGCGCACTATATGTGAAAGATAACCTATCTTTTACTTTTAGTCATTTTTTTTTGGTTATTTATTTATTTATTTATCTTGGGGTTTTTTTATTATCTTGGTTGGTTTCCTAATGTGAGATAGAAATTCTAAAAGACAAGTATGGATATAAATGTTCAAGGCAATGATGTCCTTTATAATGATTTCTCAAACTTCAAACTTCAATAGAGTTTTAAAACATGTAATGACAAAATTAATTCCTAAAAGAAAATGAAAATGTGCCACTATACTAGTCAAACAAATAATGAACTATTGATCATGAAACCCATTACCCTTGCTGCTGTCTAAATACAAAAGAAACTGTACTCAAAGAAATCCAAGAATTACAAGCAAAGTAAAGCTAAAACCAAATTACATCAACTCATATTCTGACTCCTCACCATTAGTCTCGCTATGGCTTTCGGAGGTAATCATAAACAACTTGAGCAATCTGATATCTAATTTGCAGAAAAATAAACTAATATCAAACTACACACTCATACTTCAATCCCTCACCATTAGTCTCGCTATGGTTTTCGGAGGTAACTGATAATGACATGAGCAATTTAATATCTAACTTGTAGAAAAATAAACTAATATCAAACTACACACTCATACTTCAATCCCTCACCATTAGTCTCACTATGGTTTTCAGAGGTAACTGATAATGACATGAGTAATTTAATATCTAATCTAACTAATAAAGAAAATGTACAAAACTGAAATAAATAAAACAGTGCTGGAATTAAAAGCTAAGAAAAGTAAATCAGCAGAAGGACAAGACTGATTCCATGTCATTAGTCATTGTAAAACTATGTGGAAATGCCCAGGCTGTCTACTGTAATCTGGAACAAAGACACTGATCAGTTAACAACAGTATAAAGCATGAAAAATTATGGACAGAAATAAAACGTTAATACCATAAGAGATGTAATATATACACGTGAATAACTATGGCATAATGAACGTAAGGAAATAAAACATGAAACTATACAGCAATAAACAAAAACCTCGGCGTGTGCAGGGGCCCTCTGCACAATCCTCGAGCAACAACTATCAACCACGAATTATGCTTATGAACAGAGTCTTCTCATGTATTCAAAACGCAGTCATAACAAGGAAATAATGTCACGGCACAGTGGGCTTTCTTTTCAGCAAAATTACATTACAGAAGCTAGCTACTATGCGTATGAGAACGCATTATTTATAACAGAGGATGACATAACTAATTTCCTACAATCTACGCTGATAAAAGACACGTGAACAACCACGTCCAGAAATTTAGCATTATGGCTGCCGTGAAGATTAAATCTATGGAGGGTGGCTGTTGGATTCGGCTTATGGAGCAGTTCACAGGTGTTGATATGTCCCCTGAGATTTAGGAACGGCCACGCAAGTCTTCACGTGGTGAAAAACGGAGTTCTGTCACCGTAGGACTCTTGGGTTGACCACCGCTTGACTACCTTTGACCACGGCCTTCTTTGGTGAATTCGACTGAGCCAATAGGACTCGGTCCATATTCATGTCATTTCCAACTTGCCCATGTGGCTTGATTTGCCTGAAGACACCTGCAATATAGAATTTAACAAAATGGTTGCGGAAAGTTGAAGCAGCTGCGGAAAGTGACAAGATTCCGCAGCTCAATGAGCAAAAATCTAATTCAAACAGCAGACACAAAACATAGTTAAAAACCACATTAAATGCTCTTTTATGATTAATATGCAATGATGTTGATGACTTAGGAGGTCCAGGTAAATGGAAAAAGTCTAGAAAGGTGTATAGGAAAGATGCAAGTTTGGGACTCAACATACCCCCACTGTGAAGGTGTTGCATGTCCCCATGCAACCAAAATTTTGATCATCCTCCTTTAATTCATATGCCCTGATACCTCTGCTAGTACATCCAGTCCTCTTCTCCTCTTTCTTGGTGCTGCTAACATCCTGGGCTTCTTCATCAAGCATCTGAATTTGAGATTAATCAGTGCTCTACTTATCTTCTTGCATTTCTTCTTCAATTTCCTGTTCTTTTTCTGCCACAGTCCCAGATGTAGCATAGTGTTGTCATGAATGATCTTGTCCAATCTGCTTTGCTCCTTTAATGCTTCATTTTCAATTTTAATATGTCTATTTAAAACCTCCAACTCAAAGACTTCTTGTTTCAACGATTGGACTAGGGCTTCTTGTGCTGTGTGAGGCTGAGTGGATGAAGTGCTGGGACCCGTGGCTGTTCTGTCTAAGGATTCTATGTAATCATACACCTCTTGTTGTTTTGGATCTATCTCGGGTGTTGTTTTCCTTGGGCTGTCCCCAAAATGCTGTGGAGGAGAATTGACTTCAAAATCTGGCCGAAAAGGACTCACGTCAACATCTTGAGGACTAGTTTCAACGTTTCGCTGAGAATGAGATGGACTACGACTAGCTAGAGTTTGTTCAGGTGTTCCTTCTCCCAAATCAATAAAATGGGGTCCTTTTGTTTGTGCTTTCCTCCACTTTCCTTTAAGCCTGCTGCTTCTTCTTACATGCTGTGGACTACTGTCTTTTTCCTTCTGTTTTTCTTTTCCTTTCTTTTTGGCCATAGATGACTGTTTCTGAAGGTGAACTAGTCTCTCAGATAATACTTGATGGTCTTGAGGAAGGGGTTTGATGCACAACCTTAATGCTTCTTTTCTCTTTTGATTTTGTTGGCTTTTTACCCTCAGTCTTTTCCTTCCTCCTTTTAGACAGTCTTTCCTCTCTACTAGTTCTTTCAACTGTGTTAGTAGGAGTGCTTTGAGTTTTATCATATGTTTTCTTTCTTCTACCTTTTTTTGATGTACTGCCTTTAGGGGTTTCTTGGGGTTCTTCAAAGAAATTTCTAATTAAAAACTGCTCCCAGGTGTCATTTTTCTCTTTTAATTGTTTTTCTATCAAGATTTTCATGAGACCATGGTGATACAAATGTGGTTCTACGTCCCCCAAATGCTTTTGGACAATTACATACATCTTTTTCAAACTGTTTAGTAAAAAGTATGGCAGATTGAGGGACTGGTTGTCTAGGAAATTCATCAACAGTCGGGTATGATACATGTACATTGATCCAAAACGTCCCTCACAGGTGATAAACTTTTGAATAACCAACATTAAACCGACCCACTCTTCTTTTAAAGCATGGATAGGAATTCCCTTTTTAAAAATGGTGACATCCATACCTGGGTTACGTAGGATCACTCTCCAGGATTCCTCGCCAATGCTCTTGTTCTTGAACCAGCGTTCACCTTCTTGAGGGAGTTCTGTAGCTGCTGCTATGGATGCCTCAGTCACTGTAAATTTGAGGTCCCCAATTTCTACCTCCAGACCATTGAAAGACCTCGCAAAAGTTTTTGTTACCTCCTTATTGTAGCCTTTAAAATTTTGAATAAACCGAAGCCATTTTGCCTTTTTCAATATGTCTTTGACTTGCGGGTATCCTTCCATAAATTTGGGTCCCTCTGGTTCTGTCCTCAACAACTGACCCATCCTTCCTTCTGTTCTTTAAAACGCGTCTGCGTGAGGAGGGTTTAGCGGAGGTAAGACGGCTGAATTAGCGGAAATGAACAAGGTTTATGAAGGAGACCAGTGACTGTAAGCGGATATCAGAGAATAGGTACACGGAATGAAGCGGAACAGAGAACAAAATGGGGTGAAGGCTTATGTGAACACGGTGGAAATGCAGCCGTGAGGTCAATAGAACAGTAGGGGGAGTAAAGTGCATCCGACAGTATTTAAAATTGGGTGGCTGCAGAGTAGACGCAAGCACGTTTATGAAACGGCTGCGGATTTTGTGCGGCTGAGAGAAGCCGTAGTCAAATCAACCATGTTCCATAATTACAGGTGGAGTATCAAAGTATAGCCGAACACGAGTGAAGACTGGAGGCTTGATTATGAGGCCGTTTAAAAATGAATGCAAGGATTGTGGGGGAATCGTATAGAGATCATGGAACGATTATGGAGTTATCAACGCAATCATTGCATATAATGGAGCTATGGTTTATAACTATGTAAAAATGTGCTTGAATGCCATTTGAAATAAATTTCTACTCATACCTTGGAATTCTTGCCATTTTTCATTAGTCTTCAATTAGTTGCTCCTCGTTGATGCTTTTGAATGCCTCATGTCTTCATAATATGTCCTCATACCTACATTTGATTTCATGATTGTTGAACTAACATCTGACTGTAAATTTTTGAAAAACAGAGTGGTGGCTGCAGAAACTGCTTCTGGCTGCGGAAACTGGTGTCAGCTGCGGAAACTGACACAGTAATTATTTGGGTGAATGGAGATGGATAAATGATAACTGACTGAATGAAAATGGTCATGAAAGAAAATTTTTATTGGTGAAATGAAATGAAATAGATGAAATGGAGTGAAATGAAATGAAATGGAGTGGAATGAAATGGAGTGGGTTGTCATAAAACTTGTGAAATGAGAGAGAGAATTTTTTTTTTTGGAAAATATAGGGTGTCAAGTGTTCCTGATTTTCACCCTACATTTTCTATATAAGACTGCCAATCAGTGATTGGTTTTCAGGCTTATACAATTATTATTATTATTATTATTATTTTTTTAAACTAAAAAGAACAAAGGCTAGGCTGGTGGAGAAGAAGGATTCTTCTTCACCAGCCTCATTGCAGAATTATCTTGAAGCATTTTGACAAATTCCTCTTTTGAGAGTGGCTTATGATAGATCTTTAATTTGTGGCCATTCACAATAAGAGGAGTTTGAGATTCATCAATGGTCTTGATTCTTACCGCTCCATTGCTAAAGATCTTGTCAATCTCATATGGCCCAAGCCAATGAGTCTGAAATTTTCCTTTAAAATCTTTAAACTTAGAATCAAATAACAATGCCCAATCTCCTTCTTGAAACTTCTTCTCTTTGATGTATTTGTCATGCCATTTATCTCTTTGATATTGAACTAGATCAGTTCTTAGAATTTCCTCTTGTCTGATCTCATCTAGCTCATTCAACTGCTCCATTCTATGCTTTTGGGCTTCTGATAGATCCATCCCCAACTGAACTGCCATCTTGAAAGTTTTGACTTGGAACTCAATGGGGAGCAGGACTTCTTTCCCATAAACAAGTTCATAGGGAGAATGTCCTGTTGTATTTCTCCATGTAGTTCTGTAGGCCCACAAGGCTTTAGAAAGCCTTTCTGCCCAATCTCTTCTATGTAGATGAACAGTTTTGGTGATGATACTTTAAAGAACTTTGTTTGTAGACTCCACTTGACCATTTGCTTGCGGATGGTAAGGAGTAGATCTTCTGTGCTTGATTTTGTATTCTTCCATCAACTTCTCCACCAAGTTGGATGTGAATTGGCTTCCCTGATCTGTCACAATTTCTCTTGGAACACCAAAGCGAGTAAAAATATCCTCATAAAGAAAATGAACAACTGAATTTTCAATAGTAGATACTAATGCTTTGGCTTCTACCCATTTAGTAACATAATCAGTACAAACCAATATATACTTATTTTGCTTAGATGGTGGATTAATAGGTCTAATGAAATCTAAAGCCCATTTTTCAAAGGGTTCAATGAGTACCTGTGGTTGCAATGGCATTTCATTTGAAAGGGTAGGTTTCCCTACTCTTTGGCAGCTGTCACACCTTTTGACATATTGTTTTGCATTTTTGAAGAGGGAAGGCCAATAATATCCTAAAGAGAGGATTTTATAGGCTGTCCTTTTGTTAGCAAAGTGTCCGCCGCATGGTTCATCATGACATGCCTTGAGGATATCAGACATTTCATCCTCCCTGACACATCTTCTGATCACAAGATCTGGCCCTGTTTTAAACAATTCGTTAGAAATCCATGAATATCTTGAACTCTCCTGAATAATTTTTCTTCTTTCACTTGGAAATAAATGTGGAGGCAGTTTCCCTCTAACCAAATAGTTAGCAATATCTGCATACCAAGGAGTCTTAGTAGTTACTGCAAACAAGTATTCATCAGGAAACTTATCCTCTACAGGAGAATCTTCTTTAGTATTCTGAATCCTAGACAAGAAATCAGCTACTGTATTTTGTTTTCCTGGTCTATCCAACATAGTAATATTGAATTCTTGCAAAAGTAAAAGCCATCTTGTCACTCTGCCATTAGTAACATGTTTGTTCATTAAATATCTAATTGCAGAATGGTCAGTATGAATAAAAGTTTCATAGCCTGTTATGTAATGTCTAAACTTATTAATTGCATGAACAACAGCTAAAAACTCTTTTTCAGTCACATTATAGTTCAACTCTGTGGGAGTCAAATTTTTACTGGTATAATAAATGGCATAAGGAACTAAATATTTTTGACCCAACACAGCTCCTAGAGCTGTATCTGAAGCATCCGTAGAAATATGGAAAGGGAGTTTCCAATTTGGTCCTCTCAAGATAGGTGCTTCAGATATTCTTGTTTTCAAAGTTTCAAAAGCCGATTGACAATCAGGATCCCATTTGAATTCACAATCTTTTGTAAGCAATTTGAAGAGTGGAGATGCAATTTTAGTGAAGTTTTCTATAAATCTTCTATAGTAACCAGTAAATCCTAGAAAACTTCTAACATTTCTTTGACAATTTGGAATAGGCAACTTGGAGATGACTTCAACTTTTGATCTATCAACCTTAATCCCATCTCCTGAAATATGATGTCCTAAAACAATCCCTTCAGTAAACATCATAAAGCATTTTCATGGCTTAATGAAAGGTTTGTTTCTTTACATCTTATAAGAACTTTTTCCAAATTTTCTAATGCCTCTTCAAATGAATTACCATAAACTGTAAAATCATCCATATAAACCTCTACACAATCATGCATTAGATCAGAAAAAATTCCTAGTACTGCTCTTTGGAATGTTGCAGGTGCATTACATAACCCAAAAGGAAGCACTCGATAGGCAAAAGTTCCCCATGGAAAAGTAAATGTGGTCTTATCTTGATCTTCAGGTGCTACCTGAATTTGATTATAACCACTAAAACCATCCAAAAATGAAAAGTACTTTTTACCTGCTAATGTATCTAATACCTGATCGATAAAAGGCAAAGGAAAGTGATCCTTCAAGTTTTCTTTGTTCAATTCCCTGTAATCAATGCATACCCTCCATTTACCATTCTTTTTAGGTACTATAACCAAAGGAGAAACCCATCGGCTATCTGAAATTGGATAAATGAAGTTTACATTGAGTAGTTTTTGGAGCTCTTCTTTCACTATCTCCCTAAGGTTTGGATTCATCCTTCTCTGAGGTTGTCTGATTGGTCTACTGTATTCCTCAATATAGATATGATGGATGCAAGTCTTAGGACCAATACCTTTCATATCAATATACTCCCATGCAAATGCAGTAGAATGTTTTTGTAAGATTTTGGTTAGTTCTTCCTGTTGTGACTTTTTCAAATTTTTGTTGATATTCAATGTTTTTCCTGGAAAAATCTCAATGGTAGAACTACAGAACTCTTCCATAGAGTAAAGAGACATTTGTCTTGATGATAAATATTCAATGTCAGATTCCAACTGAAATTGTGTGGGGTCATATTCTGAAGATGTCTCAAAATTTTCTAATGTGTTCAGAATTTGACTATCCTTACTAATTTTAGAAATGGTAAAGACAGGTTGTATAGTGTCCTCATCATCGACCCATTCATTGTCTCCTACTTCTGTGATTGCTTTTGCTGGAGGATACAAATGGAATTTCTTTGTCGAATTACCATTAGAAATGTACATATCCCCAGATCTACAACTAATGAAAGCATCAGCTGTGGCTAGCCAAGGTCTTCCTAAGATAAGTGGGTGCCCTCCTAGATTACTCTTGGGAGTCAAAATCATAAAATCTACTGGATATTCCCAAGAATCTAAGGAGACTAAAATATCTTCTAATACACCATCTGGTTTGATAACTGATCGATCTGCAAGTTGCAGTAAAGTAGGTGTAAAAAGAAGATTAGGAAGTTTTAGCTGTTCCATAGTCTGTCTACTCATAATGTTGATAGCAACCCCTAAGTCAATCAATGTGTTTGGAATTTCTATCCCATTTATATGTGTCATGACAATTGGACTACCTCGATCTACATACTTCTGCATGGTAATTTTTCCCATCATGATATCTGCAATTTTTCCTACCAGGTGGATTCTTCTTGTATCTCTTAGTTTCCTTCCTGGTCTTTTGAGACTCAACTCCTTTATTGTTTTTGATAGAATAGGAATCTCTCTAATGGCTTGTAGCAAGGGAATCTTGATACAAACATTCTTTAATTCATCTAGAAAATCATAGTTAGGCAACAAAATTTGTTTTTCCACCCCTTTATCAATTTGTAATCTTTCAGGGAAAGGAGGTGTGGATGAAGATGCAGGTTGCTCAACTATAGGAGTTGTGGTGATTAACTTTTCTTTCTCTTTTTGAATGTTTGAGTTTTGAGGAGATGCCTCCTCAGAACCCTTATTGACTTTAAGAGAGTCCTCCTTAGAGGTATCTTGCTCTTGGACATCTATAAAAGGTTTTTCTAAAACTCTACCAGACCTGAGTTGTACATCATTGAGAGGAACAATCATATAGGTAGGAAATTGTTGTCCTTCTATCATGTAAGTATTCTGAGGATTTTTATTGTTAGGATTTGGCAATGGCTGAGCTGGAAGTTGATTTGTCTTTTGTTGGAATGGAAGCATGAGTTGAGAATTTGGATTTTGTTGAGAGGGTTGTTGTTGTGGAAATGGCAATGAAAGTTGTAGATTTGGGTTTGGAAGTTGTGGAGCTTGTTGATTTTGAAAAGATGGAGGATATTGATAAAATTGAACAAATCTCCCATAAGGATTTTGCATACCTTGTACCCATGATTGATATGAATTTTGAGGTTGGGGCCAAGGTTGTTGCCAAGGATTCCAATTTGGTGGGGGTTGAATATTCATAGGGTTGCTAAACCCTTGAGTTTGTTGCCCCTGCCAAGGTATTCTTGCAACAAAACAGAGAGATTCTACTGAATTTGGATCTTCTTGAAAGACAACTTTGAGTCCAGGAATTGAAGGACAATCCTTGGTCTCATGATTCTCTGAGCAAGTCATACATGTTTCTACAACTTTTGCATCCAAGGGACATTCCCTTAAAGCATGTTTCTTCCTACATTTAGGACAAAAGATGGCTAGAGCATCAGTTTCTGCTTTCTGCTTGTTTTGAATTTTAAGGGTGTCTAGTTGTTCACTAAGGCTCCCTAAGATATCAGTTTTAAATTCATCAAGCATATTGCCAATCTCTGCCCTACTTACTGATCCAGTTGCAGATTTGTTTGCCCTGATAAGAGAAGGATCTCTAGGCCCTTTTCCCATTTTAGATTTTCCCCTTGAGAGATGGACACATAGTTCTGTTATGTCACGAAGTGGAAGTTGAGAAATGTCTCCTTTCCCCATCATGTTTAAAATATCTATCCATTCATCTCTGATGGCTTTTAATAGAAGGGCTTTCAAAGTTTCCTCATCTAAGTTGCTCATATTTTCTCTTTTTAAGTTGTATTGAAATCTTTCAAGTAAATCCTCCAAATTTTCATCTTCTTTTTGTACCATTTTGAATACCTCATCCTTGTGATTAGTGGGCATGCAATAGTCCAGGTATCTATCCAAAAATGTTTGTTTCATATCATTCCAAGTCCTAATAGATTGGGTGACTAATCCCATGAACCATTTCAAAGCGGCTCCCTTCAATGTTGAAGGAAACAATTTGAGTTTTTGAGAGTCTTCCATATAGTTCTAGGTTCGACACACGACTTCAAACTCAAACAGAAATGTTTCAGGATTCTCACTTCGCAATCCATAAAAGTTAGGGAGGACAGATGGTGAGATGTTTTTCATCGTTGTATGAGTTTCCTCATCAACTATAGGGAATCCAAACGAGTTGTCTCCTTCCCTATTACCTCCACCTCCACCATTGTTGCCTCCATTATTTCTTCCTCCTTGACCTCTACCTCTACCTCCGAATCCATCTACTACTTCCTCTGTCATGATAGTTTCTTCAGAGTCCTTAGAGTCCTCTGGTTCTTCTATCAAGGGAGGATGAGAGAGAGTTTCTTCCTTTTCTTCTTCAGGTGATTCTTCTTCTTTAATTACAATATACTCTCCTGTAGAAGTAAAGAAAGGGTCTTCTTCTAAATGAAATTTGGTAGATGGTGTAGGAGAATACTCTAATTCAGCTGCTCCTTGAATTCCAAGAATCTTAAGGCTAGGGGTAGATGGTGGTGAATCTTGTCTATGCCTTGAAGAAGATGGAGTTGTGAAAATCGAACTCTTTGCTCTAGCTATAAACCTTCCCCTAGAATCTCTTGCTCTATGCATGTCATTTTTATTTTTATTTTTAAGTTGGGCTAATAATTCTCTTTCTGATCTTCCAGGTCACACTAGGTGCAAGAAGAGAGCATACTTAAGAAATTATTGAACCAATAACTCTCTTTTCTGATCCTCCAGATCACACTAGGTGCAAGAGGAGAGCATACTTCGAGAAGTTATCAATTTTTCCCTTCTTTTTATTGTTTTTTTTTAAAAGAAATTGGCTACCTAGTTACACTTCCCTGGCAACGACGCCAAAATGTTTGGTCAATTTAGTGTGTCCTAAATTGCTACATTAATTTGTCAATCCGGGATTCGTAAGCTGACGAAGTGTGGCGCACTATATGTGCAAGATAACCTATCTCTTACTTTTTGTCGTTTTTGGGTTTTTTATTTATCTTGGAGGTTTTTATCTTGGTTGGTTTCCTAATGTGAGATGGAAATTCTAAAAGACAAGTATGGATATAAATGTTCAAGGCAATGATGTCCTTTATAATGATTTCCCAAACTTCAAACTTCAAAAGGGTTTTAAAACATGCAATGACAAAATTAATTCCTAAAAGAAAATGAAAATGTACCACTATACTAGTCAAACAAACAGTGAACTATTGATCATGAAACCCATTACCCTTGCTGCTGTCTAAATACAAAAGAAACTGTGCTCAAAGAAATCCAAGAATTGCAAGCGAAGTAAAGCTAAAATCAAATTACATCAACTCATATTCTGACCCCTCACCATTAGTCTCGCTATGGCTTTTGGAGGTAATCATAAACAACTTGAGCAATTTGATATCTAATTTGCAGAAAAATAAACTAATATCAAATTACACACTCATACTTTAATCCCTCACCATTAGTCTCGCTATGGCTTTCGGAGGTAACTGATAATGACATGAGCAATTTAATATCTAACTTGCAGAAAAATAAACTAATATCAAACTACACACTCATACTTCAATCCCTCACCATTAGTCTCGCTATGGCTTTCGGAGGTAACTGATAATGAAATGAGTAATTTAATATCTAATCTAACTAATAAAGCAAATGTACAAAACTGAAATAAATAAAACAGTGCTGGAATTAAAAGCTAAGAAAAATAAATCAGCAGAAGGACAAGATTGATTCCATGTCGTGGTCATTTGTAAAACTATATTACATTAAAGTACTATTGTAAATACGGAACAAAGACAACGATCAGTTACATCAGTTATGACGGTATAAACATAGAAAAACTATGGACATAAATAAAGCGTTAATGCCATAAGAGATGTGATATGTACACATGAATAACTATGTCATACTGAATGTAAGGAAATAAAGCATGAAACTATACAGCAATAAAAAAAACCTCGGCGTGTGCAGGGGCCCTCTGCACAATCCTCGGGCAACAGCTATCAACCACGAATTATACTTATGAACAGAGTCTTCTCATGTATTTAAAATGCAGTCATAACAAGGAAATAATGTCACGGCACAGTGGCTTTCTTTTCAACAAAATTACATTACAGCAGCTAGCTACTATGCGTATGAGAACGCATTATTTATAACAGAGGATGACATAACTAATTTCCTACAATCTACACTGATAAAAGACACGTGAACAACCACGTCCAGAAATTTAGCATTATGGCTGCCGTGAAGATTAAATCTATGGAGGGTGGCCATTGGATTCGGCTTATGGAGCAGTCCATAGGTGTTGATATGTCCCCTGAGATTTAGGAACGGCCACACAAGTCTTCACGTGGTGAAAAATGGAGTTCTGTCACCGTAGGACTCTTAGGTTGACCACCGCTTGACTACCTTTGACCACGACCTTCTTTGGTGAATTCGACTGAGCCAATAGGACTCGGTCCATATCCATGTCATTTCCAACTTGCCCATGTGGCTTGATTTTCCTGAAGACACCTACAATATAGACTTTAACAAAATGGCTGCGGAAAGTTGAAGCAGCTGCGGAAAGTGACAAGATTCCGCAGCTCAATGAGTAAAAATCTAATTCAAACAGCAGACACAAAACATAGTTAAAAACCACTTTAAATGCTCTTTTATGATTAATATGCAATGATGTTGATGACTTAGGAGGTCCAGATAAATGGAAAAAGTCTAGAAAGGTGTATAGGAAAGATGCCAGTTTGGGACTCAACACCTGCCAATGAAAATACCTCCTAGTAGGGAACCCGACCATCCAATAGAAGTCAAGAAAGGACCCGACCCTGTCAATATGAAATCTTGTCGCTATCCACATCACCAAAAGATTGAACTCGAGAAGATGCTCCACAATCTTTTAAAAATGTGGGAAGCAAGAGCTCGCCTCTCGAGAAAACCCAGGCATTTTTCAACGATGTCCATCATTACATATGCTTTGAGGACAAAGCATCTTTAAGAGAAGGGCAATGTTATGTATATTTTATTAATTATTAGTTAAATATAGTTGTCTTAGGTTTATTAATGTGGAAGGGCAGATCAACGATCATGCCTCTTCACCAAGGGACACCATAAGGCTGTATTTAAAGCCTTGGTGATCCCCACTTGTAATCATCTCATCTTTTATCAATAATAATATATACTTATTCAAGTTTACTAGAGTTTTTACACTCCACTGTATTTATTTGATATATTGCATATATCATATCATAGGTCTAATTTACTGATGTCCACATTTATTTTTACCTAATTCCTTCAGATAGTTATGCTGCATATGCTTCAGTCACGTTCTGCATACTCTAGGTCATGGGAAATCAACATTTTAAAGCCATTTCAGGAGTGGGAGATCTATTTAACATAGCTAGAATTATTTTTTTAAGCTGAAATTTGGTATGGAAGTCCCTCATGACCTAAGCTAATAGATCCAACCGTCACCTTCCTCTGTTTTTACGTAGATTTATGAAAATAACCTTTTTAGGGCTTAAATCATTGTTTTTCCCCACTTTGGGTTGAAGGGATAGATCACTTTCCTTGCTGCTGCATATGTTACTGTTAGTAAAGTGTCTATTAACATATCCCATTCATTATTAGCCTGCTACTACTCCAATACATTGTTTATATATTGCTGCAGTCCCTCATTGGACATTTATCAAGCCATACTAGGTGTGGGAGGTTTGTTTGCCTCACCTAGTTTGTTTGGTTTCAAATATCCTCTTGGAATTGGGTCTTATATTATCAGATATAAGGAATCCAAGGGCTGATATTGGTTTCTGAAGCACACATCCTTGAAAAATGCATTTTTCAGGCCTATTTTGTTGAGCAGTCCCTTTTGGGATATTACAGTGGTATCAAAGCATGATCTCTGGCTCATCCTGTGAGATCTAGCTATCAGAAGACTAAAGAGAAGGTGTAGAGTTCATAATGATGGAGAGGATGAGATTAATCACATCAGTTTTCAGATCTAAGAAGAGCCTCTTCAAAGAGGTTGAACAGAAGAAAAGAGAAAGCTGCAGTGAGACCTCTAGAAGGTTTCAAGAAGAAGAAGAAGGACCAGACACTTCCTATTCTCATAGAGGGAGTGAAGAGGAAGAAGAGCACTTAGAATATGAGATTCTAATTAGGTACTTGAAAGAGTACAAGTGTCACTCTAGAGCCTTCAAGGAGACTCTAACTTTTCCTCAATTCATCTAGATGAAGGAAGAGAAGAGACCTTGCAGTAAAAGGGTGATCAAGAGATTTGAGGAAGAGAAGTCCCCACTATCTCTTGAGGAGATTTGCACCAGCACTATGACAGCCTTGGAAGGGCAACCTTCAACACCTACAGTTGAGGAAGCCAACATTGTGAAATAAAGAACTATTGCAGCCATGCAAGGTGTTCCCAAAGTCCAACAAGGTATGATTGCATTTCCACTTCCTATTATTGCAACAAATATTTCAGAAGATTATGGAAATAGGCTATTGTATGACCCAGGATCATCACTTACTGATAATCTAGAGCAGCAGGGTTGCACTGTGCTGTCCAAGAGGAGCAGTGAAGAGTTAAGGACCCATTCCTCATGGGAACATTCAGATGCCAGCTTCATTCAGGAAGCCATGGAGGAAGAGATGTCAAATGTAGACATCTTGGGATGAGAAACTATTTCTCCTCTCCAGATGACACTCTCTCAATGAGCATGCCACAGCTCAAAAAGATACTTCTACTTGCAGGAGATCCAAGGCCTCTTTGGTTTTGGAAGGCCATGCATGAGGAGGAGGTCTCATCAGGAGATCCCATTGGAGGTGCACTTCAACATTTCATGAGGTGCAAAGTTCTTCAAAGGTTGGAGGAGCATGTTGTCCTACCTTGGGAGGATATCAAGCAATGGAAAAATGAGATCCATCACCCACATTGGGATGAGTGGATGGCAGTATGGAGAAAGAGGTTTCCAAACCCCTTGAAAATCTATGATACAGGCCAGCAAGAAGCATGGTTGCGCTGGTTGTTTTTGGGTGAGTTTGGTCACTACTCGAAAATTTCTATTTCTTTAACTCATGCCTTGAGTCTCATTGACGGGATACATAAAAAGAAGGCATGGTTGTTGTGGCTATTAAGAAGAGAGTTTGGATGTCATATGTCAAATCTTATGTCCATATATTTCCTTTGTTTGAGATATATCTCATGAGCTCACATGTATGTATGCTTGAGATGTATTTCATGTATGTGCAATGTTTTTGGAGGGAGGATAACTTCCTCATGATGTATAAGGGAGCTGGTTTGTGCTTGGTTGATGAGACAACTTACATGTCCATCAATGTATTATTGCTCCATGATCTGCATTTTGATAATGCAAGGAGGCAACAAGGGTCATTGTTCCTATGGCTATTATTGAGAGAATATGGGCTGGAATCTCTCCATACTCATCATGATGTTCTAGAAGGAACGTATGACACATTGTCTTGTTATTTTGATCATGTACAACTGATATATATTGTTGTGTACTACTACCTAGTAGATGAGCACTCATGCATAGCTAGTACCTTGTTGGAGGGCAAATTGCCACATGACATTCTCAAGAAGCAGTTGGAAGAACTGTGCTGTATCCCTTGGGTAGACCATTGGTATCATGGGACCATCACCACTTTTTTTATTTGGATGCCAAATGGTGATGAAGTACCATTCATTTTGGATGGGATGGTTTGGGCCAGGACTATTCTCAAACTTGGCCACTCCCTTGATGGGCTAAGGGAGGTCTTGCAGCATGATGGGTGCTTCCCTAAAGCACCAAATATACATTTCACCTTCAGCCATGATGGGATGATGAGGGAAGCAAGTAAGTGGTATGTAAACCACTTACCACATCTAGATCTGAAGCAAGGAGGAGACGACTTGCGCCGGTTTCTATTGGGTGAGTGTGGATACCACCCAAAGTTTTTGATTTTCTTGTCTCATGCCTTGTATTTCGAGAGAGGGATGCATAAGAAGGAGGCATGGTTGCTTGGGTTGACAAGAAGGAAGTATGGGCACCGCATGATGAATTCCATGTCCATACATTTGCTTATACCTATAATGTATGTACATGTATTTCTGTTTAGAATGGATATCATAGTCATGTATGTACCTTGGGTTGGGGGAGAATGTAACCTTCTCATGAGTTGGTATGAGGGAGATTGTTTATATGATGATGATGACGATGCTACGATCTTTGTTGGGGACATGAGAGGAGGTATGACACATTGGTTGAGTGTGTCCTTTGGGAATGAAATATCCCATATTCATTCATGCTTCAAGAGGAGGATAGAACATTGTGTGGCTGCTACACTATATCATTTGCTTTCTTATGCTAGAAGCCATATGTTGGGCTTATGTCATTGGAAGAAGTCTCTCACTTGGGAGAATTGGTAGCAAGACATGTGTTTGAATCATATTCAGCCAACACCTATTACCCTCTACTATTTCCAAGCTTTGAAGAAGCTTTTTGCAGCAAGAAGGTCGTGGGATGGCCACTTATTGTACTATGATTTGAGGTAGCAAGATGAAGGACAACGCTGGTCTCAAGGGAGGGACTATTGTCACTATCCAATATATCATGTGACACTTAGCCCATGTTTCTTTTGGAGCACATATGGTGAAGATACTCTATTCACTATATGCATGGAAGCTTGGGCAAGAAGGCTCACTAGAATCCATGAAGGGGATCATGAAGTTCCAAGTCTCTTTTGGCTTCATGAGGACTATATTATTGCAGCCTAGGATCATTAGCTCCATATTTATCATAAATGGAGGAAGAGACAGCGTGAGTTGAGTATTCTTATCTCTCATTTCCAGCCATGGAGCCCCTACACATTGCATATGGTGGGGATTGGTGACTATTTCTTTGAGCTGTCAAGGATGGCTCACTCTGTTTGGATGATAGCATGGAGATTGGAGTTTCTCATAGGGATTGAAGTGCCCAATGTTTACCATCTCTCATGCCTTGAAGGGACCAATGGACAACATATGATTCTTTTATGTATCTCCCATTACTTCATGATGACAACTATTTGGTTCATCCATCAAAGGCAGACTTGCATTCTTGGGAGGAGACAACTCCATTGGAGATTTTACAAAGTCCTTGTGAGTTGCTTGAGGACAAGAAACATTTTGGAGGGAGGACTGTAATATTCCTATTTTAATAGGAATATTCAGTTTCATTTTGTTTTCTTTGCTCAAAGAATAATTATGTAAAGGAGGGTAAAAAAAAAAAAAAAACTCCTAATTAAAGAATAAATACATGCCCAATGTGAACAAAGGTAAATTAGGGCTGTCTTGATAAAATCCACTTGTGTGTGAAATAGGATTGAGCCATTTGACTGGGTCAATAGGACCAAATCACAACACAGTCTAGATGCATTGAACCTCCTGGATGATCAACACAGTTCTAGAAGGAGGTCCTCCATGTGAAAAGGGTTAAATGAATGAAGGTGGTTTAGGGTTTTGGCAAGCTCTCATCTTATAAAAGGAAGGGAAGGCAACATGTTGAGGGGTTGATGATTTGATTTCTGAATTGCTGTCTGTTTAAACAAACAAATTTCTTGGCTGCTTAGCCTAGATTGCATTGGGATTTCTTGTTTAGGAGTTCCATCTCTTCCCATAGAGGTGCTCTTCGGAGAGCTTGTATTGCTTGTCCATTATCTGGTTGGAGACCAAGCTTCTACTTCCAACTACAACATAGATCCAGTGAGGGTTTGCTTGATTTTGTAAGTTGCAGCAAATGGAACTCTAGATCTATTCAGATCTAGCTTGTATTGGAGCCTTTTCTCAGTGAGTGTGTATTTTAACCTCATAGAAGAGTGAAACCATTGTTTGAGCTTCAGTTTTGATCTTGGCATTAGGCCAAAGTACTCTACATCACCATCTGTGCAGTTCCTTGAAGAGACTGTGTCCTTTCTGTAGGCAGAGTTGAAGTGGGGTTTTGTGTATCAGCTTGAAGGAAAGATCTCTGGTGAAAGGGACCCTTCCCTTCACTGTGGTGATCCATGGCTTGGCCAACCAATCCATGTTCATTTCAGATCTGATCTGCTGTGTATCATATGCTTCATAAATTTCTGAAGATCATTGCAAATCTGTGGCTTAGATCTCAGATCTATTCATTGATATCCATCTTTTGCTGAGATCCCCAAGGGGAGTGTAAAGAAGAGCCTCTTTGGCATATATATCTGTAATAGATCTATATTTTTATGTAAATATCTGCCCTAGATTTGAGATATAGTGAAATAATGCTTCAACCTCCTGAAAATTACGCTGTCAATCCCATTTTGCATTTTCTTGTGTTGTAGTATCTCATTTTGAAGCCTTGATCCATGTAAAACTTCTTTCTTTCTTTGATATATTTCATAAATCATATCATAGGTCTGATTTATTGATTTCCATACTTATTTTTACCTAATTCCTTCAGAAAGTTACGCTGCATATGCTTCAGTCACATTTTGCATACTCTAGGTCATGGAAAATCAACATTTTTAAGCCATTTTAGGAGTGGGAGATCTATTTAACTTAGCTAGAATGATTTTTTAAAGCTGAAATTAGGTATGAGAGTCCCTCATGACCTAAGCTAACAGATCCAACCATCACCTTCCTCTGTTTTTATGCAAATGTCTGAAAATAACCTTTTTAGGGCTTAAATCACTGTTTTTCCCCACTTTGGGTTGAAGGGATAGATCACTTTCCTTGCTGCGACATATGTTAATGTTAATAAAGTGTCTATTAACATATCCCATGCATTATTAGCCTGCTACTACTCCAATACAATGTTTATATATTGTTGCAGTCCCTCATTAGACATTTATCAAGCCATACTAGTTTGTTTGGTTTCGAATCTCCTCTTGGAATTGGGTCTTAGATTATCATATCTAAGGAATCCAAGGGCTGATCTTGGTTGCTGAAGCACACATCCCTGAAAAATGCATTTTTCAGGCCTATTTTGTTGAGCAGTCCCTTTTGGGATATTACACTCCTGAAGGTATGGCTACATGTTCTCCCTCTACCCATTTGGCTCAAAATCCCCCCCTACTGGAGGTATCTGCTTGAGTGGATGTCCCCACTCGACCTCCTCTCTGCTTCTCAAATTGTGGTTGCTCCACAAATTTCTGAGGCTTCTTCTGAGGCTGCATGTTGAGAGGTAATTCATGCTCCCTCTCTACCACCAAGTCTCCAAACTTTGCCTTGCTCCTCAAGTCTTTACATGCATCTTCTACCTAAAGTGCATAAATGTTCTTAAATTTCACATAGATCTGCTTCACCTGTCCCATGGTGACGTGTCTAAGGAAAACCTTTCCATTTTTAAATATCACATCGTAGCCACAATCCAAACTTTGCCTTGCTCCTCAAGTCTTTACATGCATCTTCTACCTAAAGTGCATAAATGTTCTTAAATTTCACATAGATCTGCTTCACCTGTCCCATGGTGACGTGTCTAAGGAAAACCTTTCCATTTCTAAATATCACATCGTAGCCACAATCCCAATACCGCGACGGAAACAAGATTATTATTTATTCCTGGAACAAAAATCACATCTGTGAGTCTGAGAGGGGAGCCAAAATCCCTCTAAAAAGTAATTTTACCGATATCAGTCGCGTTATACCTCCCATCATCTCCAAACTCTATGTTTTTCTTGAGGTATTTCTTCTCCAAGTCACTGAGGATATCTCTATTTACCGTCATATGGAACGAGGCACAACTATCAAGATACCACATGATTCCAATTAAAATGCTTTCCATGCATCCAATGTGAGTGAAATAAAGTTCTAATTGTGAAGCTAGAGCTTCACTCATTATTGCTACTGCAGGCTCCTTCTTGTTTTACTTATTTTGGGGACATTTTGTGGCATAGTGCCCAAATTTGTGACAATGAAAATATTTCTTCTTTCCCTCCTCTTCTTGGGAGTTCTTTCCCTTGGATTTATTTTCTTTGCTGACTAATGCAAAATCCTCTTCCACTTATTTGGATGAGGTCCCATATCTAGTGTTCCACCTTATCTCTTCTTGCACCAAGCTTATACTGACATTTACAGGTTTATTTACAGCTATACAACACACTTTTTCTTTTTCTCTACAGACGTCTGGGTTTAAAAATTAAAATTTACACACTTTTACACACACACCCTAAGTGAAAAAGGGCTTGGTTAACACCGCCAAGCAAAGACTCTAAAACATTGAAATCAATTGATCTTGCACCTCTCTGCCCTTGTTTCGACATTGTAATCAGTTGATCCTGCACCTCGTTGACCTTGTCGATCTATTTTTCCTTTGTGCCGTGTTTGTGTCGTCACCATTGTGCCACTAAGGTGTTCATCGCAGAGACTTCTTGGCCTTCATCCTCAGTTTCCGGTAGGGAGACTTACTCCTCTGCATAGGATTCGAGTTAGTCCTCAACCGAGTCCGCACTTTGAATCTTCTTCTAGTCCTTTGGGTTCTCCTTCTCATTTCACCTTCGGTTCTCCCCCTGTCACCTTCACCATGTCTGGTGCAGGACCTAATACTAGTGGTAACCCCGGCCCTTCTGCCAGGAATACCACTAGTGGGACCGCCACAGACACTATTGCGGCTGCACCCTTGCTCCCTTTCATGGCAGGCCTCAACCTCCCCGACTTCGACCAGTTGATAAACAACCCTATACACCATGACGCTAGTTGGACCTTTATGCCAAAAAATCTCCCTTCAGACATCCCAAAGTTTGAACGTCTTGCTAGACAAGATCCCTCAAATCATGTTAGATATTTCCACATGTGGTGTTCATCTAATTCCATTACCGATGACTCTGTCGGTCTTTGATTGTTCCAACGAATGCTTACTGGTGAGGCTTCTAAATGGTATTTTGATCAGAACCCTTCCTCTCATACCACCTTTGTGACTCTTGCCTAGGCCTTTTTGTCTTATTTCCAGCTTCCCCTTCATTACAACACTGGGACCGAGCTCTTGACCTCCTTCCATCAATCATCTACGACCTGCCTATCCGACCATGTTAGGAATGGCGGAGAAGAAGGAGCCTATGTCGAGCCCCTACCTTCGAAGACCGTGTCTATATGTATTGGTTCCTTAGGAATATCTTGCCACCTATCAGAAAAGATGTTGCATCGCACTTTCCTCGAACCGAAGAAGCCGCTCTCCAAATTGCGTTAAAATACGACCTGATCTATCCTCAGTCGGGTTATGTTTATACCGTTCTACCTGGTCTTCCTAGACCGGGGTGCCAACGCACCGGGGGCATCTCACACCGGCGACGGTATCGTTGGAGCTCTCTTTAATCCGTATGCCCAACCTTCCATGGGATATGGTTTTCCTCTGGGAGGGGCTAGCACCTCCTGCAATTTTCCCCCTCCCGGTAGCACGTATCTAGGATACGACATGCCTCCTCCTTTTGCCCAACCTCCTGTTTACCACACTACTACCCAACCTCCTTTTTATCCATAGCCTGGTGCTATAACTCCTCCAACATTAGCACGTCCTCCTCCCTTGCCTTCTCAAACCCCACAACAGCAAATACCACCCCCTCAGGGACAAGTGTATGCACAGCAGGGCGCGACTAATCCTCCTCCCTCAAAAAGGAAGAGGAAAGGCACTCAAAATCAAGCTGCCCCTGGTAATCATGGACCTAATCAAGGTAATGCTCCTAACACTACTCAACCCAAGCAGAATAGGCCTCTTCGTACGAATAAGCCCTGTTCTTGTTGTGGTGTTTATGGTCATTATACGCATGATTGTCCTCTTCTACCACATATGCCACATCTATGGGAGTCTCAAGCAACTTTGAGAGGACAACAAGCCATTCCTTCCGTTCCTCCTATCCCTGCACCTAGTCAACCGACTGTGCTTACTGATCCTTTCCCTCAGCAAGGATTTGTGGCTACCCAACCACCTGAACTCAACCTTTCCCATATGGTTCCCCCGATGACCAGATTTTTATGATGTTCTCTGATCAGCCTCCTGAACCTCCTTCTCCTGGCCCTTTACCTTCAGATGGAATTCATGACCTCCTATATCCGCCAGCCGCTACCCCCAAACCTTATCTTGCTTTGACCCCGGTTCAACCAGTCTCTTTGGTTCCCCCCGCTACAACAGTGCCTCAGTCACCTCAACTGGAACCTTTTTCTGTTGCGACCGTTTCGGGTAAGAAGGGAAAAGCCTGCAAGGGGGCACCAAAGGACAAGTACCCCCTTTCCTTGTTCACGCATTCTGCTTCAGATCTGCCTACTCCCATTGGCCCCCCTCCTTCCGATGCTAACATGACGGAGCCTTCGGCCACCTTTTTCCACCTATCATCATCCATAAGAACCTTGGTGGAAGCCCCCATGGAGACTTCCCCTGATGATCCGCTTGGCCTTCCCGCAGCGATCACCCCGGGCTCAGCATTGGTAGATCCTCTATTTTCTTATTCTTCGGTCATTCCCCATGATGTTGCGCATGTGCGCCTTTCTTCACATGATGACGAGTCAGGTAGCTCTACCACGACAAGAAGCCTCCCTTCCTCTAGTCAACCCATCTTTCACTCCGATGAAGGCATTATGGAAGCACTGACTGATCCCGAATTTCCATGGAATGATATGCACCACCGTGCGTACTTCCTCCCGCAGCAGTCCCACGACCAATATGCTATGGAAACTAAATACTTCCTTCCTAAAGAAGTCGATTGGTTTAGAAATCCCATCCCTGCACCCGATGCTTTCGAAGAAGGAAATATGGCCAATATCTCTCCTACCATTAAAATTGACATTTCTGACAAACCAGGGGTTGAAGAAAATATCACTTTAGGTGCCCATTGCACCACAGAAGAGGTTGAAGCTTACACCAAGCTATTCAAAGAATTCCGCGATATTTTTACCTGGTCCTATTAAGAAATGCCTAGGCTTGATCCTGCCATTGTCGAACACCATATCAATACATGGCCTGATGCCAATCCTGTCGTTCAAAAGATGAGACCCATTAATCCTTCCAGACGAGAAGCTGTCAAAGCCGAAATCGATAAACTCAAGCAAGTTGGTTTTATCTATCCTATTGAATACACCACTTGGGTGTCCAATCCAGTTCCCGTTCTCAATAAACAAGGCACCATTCGTGTCTGCACTGACATTCACAATATGAAAAAAGCTTGTCCCAAAGACAACTTCCCCACACCATTCATTGACCAAATCATTGATGAGTGTGCAGGGCATGAGGTTCCATCTTTTATGGATGGTTTCTCTGGATACAACCAAATTGTTATCCGTCGTGCTGATCAACTCAAAACCGTGTTCATTAGTCCATGGGGAACCTTCGCCTATCGAGTCATGCCATTTGGCCTTAAAAACACAGAAGCCACTTTTCAGCGGGCTATGTCTTACTATTTCCATGACCTGGCTCCTATTATCCTTGCTTATTTAGACGACCTTACCGAACGTTCTAAACATCGGGCGCAACAAAGTCACGATCTGCGGACTGTCTTTCTCCGATGTCGGAAGTATAATATCCACCTTAACCCGCTGAAGTGTGTCTTTTGTGTGCCCATTGGCCGTCTTTTAGGATTCATTGTGTCTAAATATGGTATCACTCTTGACCCATTAAAAGTTCAAGCCATCCTTGAACTTCTCATCCCCCGTACTTTACGCTAGTTACAAAGCCTCCAAGGCAAAGCTAATTTTCTTCACCGATTCGTACCTGACTATGCCATCACTGCGCATGGGTTCCTTAGACTACTCTGCTCCAATATCCCTTTTATATGGGATGCCTATGCTCAAAAATATTTTGATGCCATGAGGCATGCTGTCACGTCTGCTCCCTTGATTCGTCCCCCTGACTTCGATAGGGATTTCATCTTGTATATCTCTGCTTCCACCCACTCAGTCGCTAGAGTCCTTATTTAGGAAGATGAAAACAGAATTGAGCATGTTATCTATTCTTCAGTAAGAACCTCGTAGGACCCCCTGTATCCTACTCCCACGAAGAGAAATTAGCACTGGCTGTCGTGTTCTCAGTCCAAAAACTTCGTCATTACATCCTCATGTGTTCCACCAAGGTCGTGACTAATTCCAACCCCACGGAATTCCTATTGAGTCGTCAAATCATCAGTGAGAAGTATGCCCGTTGGATCGTGATCCTCTAGGAATTCGATCTTGAATTTGTCACACCAAAAAGTAAGAAAGGTTTAGCCCTCGCTGAACTCATTTCCGAACTACCTACAGGTACGCAGGGTCCTCCAATTAATGATAGGTTTCCTGATGAACACTTATTTGCATTACCACCGATGACCCCTGGTATGGGGACATCCTCACTTATTTGCAAACTCAAAAGTTCGCCCTCCACCTTGACCATGATGCTCGATGACGTATCCGACACCAGGCCCCCGCTACCTTCTCATCGGTGACGACCTTTATCGTTGCGGTGTAGATTCTGTCCTTCGTCGTTGTCTCACACACGCTGAAGCAGAACAAGTCCTCAATGCCTGTCATATCAGTGCTTGCGGTGGCCACCTCTCCGGTCTGGCCACTGCCTAGAAAATTATGTGCACTGGGTACTTTTGGCCTTCTCTCTTTGGTGATTGCATTGAGGCAGTCAACATTGCCCCAATTGCCAACATTTTTCCCCCAAGGCACGAGCCCCTCCAGCTCCCCTTCATCCTGTCATCTCTACCGGCCCCTTCTGCAAGTGGGCCATAGACTTCATGGAGTGTCGAATGTCATCAGATGGTAGCCATAAGTATATCATTGTGGCGGTTGACTACTTCAATAAATGGGCTGAGGCCATGCCGACGTTTAACAACATGGCAGCTACCGCAACCCTCTTTTTCTTTAACCATGTGATCGCTAGATTCGGAGTTTCGAAACAATTGGTCTCCGATCATGACTGACATTTTGAAGATGAGATATGGTGAGAGCTATCCTCACTGTTTGGCTTTGAGCACCAATATTCTTCCTCCTATTACCCCAAAGGTAATGGTCAAGTTGAAGTAGTCAATAAAATTCTTAAAACCATACTTCAACGGACGGTGGATAAGCACAAAACCAACTGGCATATTATGCTCTTCCTTGCTTTGTGAGCCTATAGAACTTCTGTTAAAACTTCCACCGGGTTCACTCCTTTCCACCTTGTTTTTGGAGAGGAGGCAGTCTTACCGATCAAGTGTGAAATCCTTTCCCTTCATCTCGCCGTCGAAATTGTCCCTTATACCCAACCTTTAGAACAAAGGCTTATCATGCTTGAACACACTTCCTAAGACCGCCGTGTTCGTTGCAAACCATTGAGGCGGCTAAGAAACACACCAAAGCTCAATATGACTGAAAATTCCAACCTCGTACTTTTCACGAAGGTGATCTTGTTCTAGTGTATGTCCAAGCCCATGATGTCCTTGGTCATGGGAAGTTTGAATCATTATGGCTAGGACCTTACATTATCAGTAAGGATTTAGGTAAGGGAGCGTATCTATTAGAGGACTTCAAAGGCCATCCCCTTCCCAATCCTCGCAATGCACTATCTAAAGAGGTATTATCCTTAACATTTCCTTCCAATAACACATGTTTTATTTTCTTTAGATAGCTAGCCCATGCTTTTTTAGTGATTTGATACTTCACCAGGACACATTTTGTCCAAGAAGCACCACTTCACCCTTCCTCAAAACCGAATTTCTTCACTTGCAACACTCGTACCGGGGGCATCATGTTGCCTCCATACTTGTCCACGCTCGTGTCGACTTTCGTCATGAGCTACCATCTTGTACTCATGCTTTTAGGGTCCCCATTGGACCCCTTTTCTATGTGACAACACCATTGAGTCACCCTTGTTTAGAGCATCTGACTTGAGTCATCATAGCTTTCATGGAGTCTATCCTACTATAGTCCTTCATCCTTCATTTCTTGGTCCCTCTCTCGTGTCGCACATTATGACCTTCGGTTCCACTGTCCCCTATCCCTCATAATATTGCGTCAGTCGCTGCTGGGTCATCCATGCCATTTATGCTCTAACAATGGAAGTCATCCGTTCGCTACTCAGTCTCCCTCATTTCATCATCATCATTGGTGTCAGTCTGTCAGTCAGCAGATCTTCTTCTGTCGACATCAGCTCATTCATTTCAGAAGACAGGTCTAGAGGGTTGTGTACCTTGGTTCCAACTTCCACTCTTGTTTGGTGCCTCGAATCAGAAAAAGGGACTCCTTCTTGCCCTTTGACTTGATTATTTCTTAGCTCCAGCTCTTTTCAGCATGATCGAGATCCGTATACTCGATTGTTCAGTGATGCAACAACTGACATTGACGATTCCCGGGTGTGTGTGAGATATCTCAACCCTCATGAGGGGGTGGCCCTACAGGTAGCCCCCCACACACTCGAATGACCTCTTCATTTTAGCCTTCGATGCAACTCCATACATTTGATGATGTTGGCCTTCAGCTGCTTGCAATGCCTTTTTGTTTGCATGTATCAGTTAGATTTTTAAAGCCCTTTCCTGTTTTTAGGGGCATATCGGTTGTATTTATATCTCATGTACTCAGATATTATTGTACAAAGTCCTGGTTGTTATCCCAGGCACAATATGTATGTGGGATTCATTATCGTGTTATTTATCTGGCTCATGTTTAGGCCAACATATGCTTTAGTAGTGCGTTCCGTGGTTTTTCGGGCACCTTATTGTTTGTACTATTGCCTCGGCGGGCATAGGTATGCCTTCCCTGCCACCTATAGCAGGTACTCACTCCTCAAAAGTACTTGTCGCACCTGCAAGTCGCCTTCTTAGGGTCTAATTCTTTCAGCACTTTGGTTTACCTTATACTTCTCTCTCTTTGACTTCCCCTTCGATGTCTAGTGATTGAATTCTTACAACGTACTTAGATCATACGATTAGCTCCTAATGGTCGCACGCTGGGGGGCAATCTGTTACACCATTTTTTGGTCATCTAACCTATTATCATTAGATGGACTCAAGTACATCATGTAAGATCAATTTTACTCCAAGTAAAATTGCTTTCACTATGAAAATAACTTAGTAAATCACCTTTATTAAGTTGTTTGTGGTCTAAACAGGAAACCCCATAAGGAAATATTAAATAGATATATATTTGTTTGATTTTCCTCAAGAAATAATTAGTTAAACAATAGTTTAATTAATATTTCTGGTTATATTTAACCCAAAACAAAGAAATTAATTAGATAAATCATTATTTATCTTATTATTTTCTAAAGAATAATTGTTTAAATCTTATTTAAATAATATTCTTTGTTAAATATGACTAATTCACCCTTAAATAATTAAATAAATCATTATTTATTTGACTATTACTCAACCATATCCTTAAAATGATAAATAAATCATTTATTTATTTATTATTACTTAATCACATCCTTAAAATGATAAATAAATCATTTATTTATTTATTATTTACAAATAAGGGGATTTGACTCAAGTCAAATTCCTTTTCCCTCCAACAAATATAATAAAATATTTCATAAAAGTTGGATCTAGATTTAGTTAATAATATTTTAACTATGCACCAATCTCTAGACTAACTCAATATTTTGTTATAAATAGAAGGGTTTTCCCATTCATTTGTCACCTTTTGTTGCCTAAAGATCACTCTGGATCTCAACTCTTGGTCTGGCTATTGATCCATTATCATAGCCATATTTTTCCATTTTTGTCTAGGTTTTCTACACCATCAAGAGAGAGGAATTCTAAATCTAAAGTGCTGAGGACTTACAAGAACCCATCCCATTGAGGAGAACAGGGAACACCCTCTTGTGTTTTCCTCCCAGGTGCCCTTAATATAAAATTCATTGGATATATTCTTGTCTTGTCTATTGGATCTATGGAGTAAATCTTATTTTTGTACTGTTTAATGTCTTCTAATGCATAGATCTAGATTTTTGCATCGTTTGTCTTGATCATCTAACTGCAGATCTAAAGATATTAGCATTCATTTCTGCTGTTAGGGTTGTTTGTTATGCGCAGCTAAAGTGGTCTTTTTTCATACACCTCGAATCAATATTCATACTAACACGTCTTGCTGAGTAGAACTTGAGATTTTTTTCTTGAATGATCTTTTCACTGCATGCTAAGTAGAGTCCTAATCAAGGAAGTTTATGGTTAGCCCGGTCCCTTGCTTAGTCTTAAACAACTGTTTTGAAGATTTCCCTTAAGAGTATGCCGAAAGCAAGATAGGTTAAAAGTCCTTACTTGATCTTAGGTTACTTTTTATGTTTATCTTAAATTTTTTCCCTTGAGAGTATGTTAAAAGTAGGATAGGTTAAAAGTCCTTACCTGATCTTAGGCTGCCCTTTGTTTTCTTATATGCTGCTTCTTTCACCACACTTCTTAATGTTCCATACCACAAACTCAACTTAAAAGATCTTATGATATAGATGACTTTCCCTATGAAAACCCTTGAATAGTTGTTGTGCAAGTAAACCCTTTTATGACTACATAGCCCAATGGTTTAGCACTGTTTTTGACCTACCTTCCCATGCTGAAACATCCTTCCACTTTTTTCCTCCTTCACTTCACATGACCTTCTCATTTAATGATTCCCAAACAAAAACAAACAAATCCCTTGTACTTCATAACTAGCCTAATATCATATCATAAACTTTAAAAGCATATCATTCTAAACACATATAGAGAGATCCCTCTCTGAATCCAGGAGGGCTAGATCCTAGGATTCCAAACTGGTTCTAATGTTGCCTTGTCATTTGGTATGCCAATCTGCCAAATCACAGGACCCCAACAGAACCAAGTCGGATTACTAGACAATCAAAATAGAGAAAGTCAATATAAGATAGTGTATTTTCTAATGAACATAAATAATCATTACAAGTGTTCAATTATAGATTGGAGACATTGGCTGAACACAAATATTTTAAGAAAATATAAGATGTTCATGTTTATGATTGTGAAATTTGAAATCAAACTTGGTTTAAAAGATATTTCATAGAAAAACAAATTATAAATGTGTCTAAAATTAAATGTGTATGCAAGAAATTCAAAAAGGCACTAGACAATGAGAAAGATATCAAAATTGAAATTCCAAAGAAAATTAATTGTAATATACAAACTTCCATTTTAAAGGAACTTTATTAATTGGTGGAACAATTGATATCATTACGATTATCATTTTTGGAAATATGAGAACTTGGACAGCATTTTAGAAAACCACAATTGGAATTGACTGGTGGAATAATCAATATACCTTTTGACATATCTCGATTTCAAATTGCACTTCCTCATGACATAAATGAATCTAGTACATTGGTCGTCACAGTTAAAATATGTTTATTTTTTATAAGCATATTTGATGTTGTGTGAATATGTGTTCCTAAATTCATAAGGGAATTGAGACGGTTGTGTAAAAATCCACTCTATAGACTAGAGAATGTTAGAATAAACGAAATTGGAAACAAGTCTTTGATCAAAACAAAGATGCATATGCATTTGAGACATATTCAGATGTAGAAAGTAGTGATGATAAGATTATTGTGATCAAGTTCCTATGAAAAACACATTGTTACATGGCTTTAGTGATTCATATAATATTTATGATATTCGCAATAATAAAAAACGCATTACTCCGGGTGAAAGCTATAAGCCTTTGCGCATATTTAGAGATGATTGTTTAGAAGAGATGATATTTCCCACACCGTTTTATGGAAAAAAATGATTAGACAATGTTACAAGAAACTTTACATATCGAGATATTGCTAAGTGGGAAATTTTACATTATGATCATGATTTTGTGTTCATATAACGAAGTTGTTTTACAAGACAGTGCATATTTTCCTCAATCAAGTATTCAATTGTATTTGGATTCGTATAAGAGGAGGACAGTTAAAAGGAAAAAAAAAACTAATAGCTAACGATGCTAAAACAAAGGAAAATTTGAAATTTTTTCTTGCATCGAACATTGCCTATATGGATCTTAAACAAATACGGACATCGCCAAACTATTTTTTCGCATTTGTGCAAGAACTTATATGCAATGATCTGACAATTAGGTCTGCCCACTTTATTTGTTTTTTTTAGTAGTGTTGAACATATATGGGAGACTTTAGTAAAGTATTTGCAACAAATACACTGAAAAATAAAATCGTGTACTGAAAACAAAGTAGATGAAGATGATATTGTTAAATTGATAAGAAATGGCCATGTTGTGTAATATATTACAGAAGAAAAATGAATGATCCACGTTAGTTAATTTCACATTACTCCAAGTAATTTGGCGATATCATTGATCATTTATTTATAACAGAATTCCAAAATTGAGGATAATGATCCCATATGTGGAAAAAGTATGATACTAAAATCGAAAACTTCATTGGTAAGTACTTGTGTTGTGATTCAACCAAACTACCTACAAATCTGAAAATTGTCTGATGCCATCATCACACAAACACTTGTAGGAAAGGAAAACAAATGCATTGTAGGTTCAATTTTCCAATACCACCCGTCTAAGAACACAAATACTTGAGCCTATGAAATTCGACAATGAAAAAAAGTCGAATTCGACAATGAAAAAAAGTCGAATGGAAGAACGATATTTATGCGCTAGAGCATATGAAACAATATGAGACATATATATTTGATATTTTTCTAGAAAAATAGGTATAAGAAAATCGATTATATCCATGCAATTTAGTGTACTTTGAAACAAAGAACAATTTTTTTGATAAGACAACCAGTGAAAATTTGGACTAATATATTTTCTCATCATACTTCGTTAATCTGGGTTACAAATACTAATGCTCAATTTGTACTTGATTCATATGTTATAGCTAATTTTTGTAACTCATATATGAAACATCCAGATAAAAAAATGAGATCAATGTTTAAATGTGTGCAAAGTGAGTGTAAAAAAAATGATGGTGATATCATTGAAAAAATTGCAAGACTTGGAAAATCTTTATTAAACTTACAAAAAATGTGTTCACAAGAAGTTGTATATATAGTGTTGTCAATACCACTTAATACTATTTCAAGGAAATGTGTATTTATTAATACTTCAGCAGTATATGATCAAATGTTTTTACTAAAGAAACCAAGAGACCTAGAACATGAATTGGATGACTCAAAGAACAAAAAATATTTATTAATTATCGATCTCTATCTAAAAAGACCAGAAAACATCGAACATGTATGTTTAGCAAAATTTTCCCTTTTATACACTTCAAGGTAAAAATGTAGGGAGTTTTGAGAGACTATATGTTGTAAGTTATATAAAGTATAATAAACATATTGATGTTGATAACCATTACAAAGAATAATTGATATTGTATGTCCCATATCATACTGATGAAAACGTCGAACATGTATGTTTAGCATAATTTTCCCTTTTATACACTTCAAGGTAAAAAAATAGGGAGTTTTGAGAGACTATATGTTGTAAGTTATATAAAGTATAATAAACATATTGATGTTGATAACCATTACAAAGAATAATTGATATTGTATGTCCCATATCATACTGATGAAAACGTATTTAGGGAAATATATTCAAGTTGGGAGAATGCATATTTCTTATTTGATAAAATCATAAAATGTAATGAGCAAAAATTCACTAACGAAACAATGACAAGGTCGACTGATATTGATAGCATAGTTACTGAGCTTGAAAACAAAGAGAGTGAATTATTCAAAAGAAATTTGCCTCCATGTGAATAAATAAAAAATGAAAAATGTTATCAAGTATACATTATCAAATCATATATACAATATTTTAGAAGGATAAAAATGAAAAATCAATTGTTGACTGACATTATCAACTTGTAAAGCAGCCACAAGTATTAGAAGAAACAAAATTCTATGAAATCATGATAATGCTTAACCTAAAACAAGAAAAAATAGTAAAATAAATAATTTACGAGAAGAAAATAAATCCAAATGACCTATTAGAAGAAACAAAATTCTATGAAATCATGATAATGCTTAACCTAAAACAAGAAAAAATAGTAAAATAAATAATTTACGAGAAGAAAATAAATCCAAATGACCCATTGTATGTACTTGTAACAGGTGGCATGTGCGTTGGAAAAATGTTTAATGTTATAGAAATATTCCAATCTCTAATTCACTTATACAATAACATGTTCAGATGTAACCCATGTCAATTAAAAGGAATCATCACAACATATACAGGGAAGGAAATGTTAAATGCAGACCATATAACATTGAATTTTTCATTCCATTTACCATTTAACAAATCAAAATATCAAATATCTTTCGTTTAAAGGTGAAAAATTAGAAACATTGAAAAAACATTGCAAACTATTTCGTGTTATGTTGATTGATGAGGTGTCTCTGATAGCTTCAAAATTATTATACCATGTTGACAAACGATTACGTCAAATTAAGCATATGCCATTGACTTATTTTGGAAATATTGATATAATATTTTCAGGTGAATTTTCCATGCGCAACCGATCAAATATTATTTGATTTTTTAGCAACCAATTTTAGCAGAAAAACTAGTATATAATTTTTGGAAAGATAAATTAAAATGCTATGAATTGTGTACAACAATGCGTCAAAAAGATAAAAAAATGGTTGAAATCCTTAACAAAATTCGAGTGACTCAACAATCTTATGAAGACATAAAATACATAAACGATAAGTTCTACATGTGTGCCCGAATGTATCCATTGTTTCCATACCTATTTTAAAGAAATAGTGATGTACATAACCATAAAAAAAAGTATGTTGTCATGTGTAAATGAGAAGCTAAGTATGTTGTCATGTGTAAATGAGAAGCTAATAGTTATTGATGCAGTTGATTAATCTCACAATAAGGAGATTTTACTTCTTTTATATGATAAGACAATGAGATTATCATCGATAATACATATCAAATGAAATTTAATCATTAGGATATATTCAAGGAACTATAATACAAAGGGTGGTCTCGTTAATGTTGTTGATGGAATATGAAAACAAAATATGAAAAATAGAAATAATGTTTATGTGTTATGGATAAATTTCGTAAATCTAGATATCAACAGAGTTCAAAGAAACAAGTATCGTGAACTGTATGATGAAAACATTTCAATTTATTAGAATCCAATATTGTGTGTTTCAAATCCATTGACATGTAATAGAAAGAGATTTAAAACTACAGTGCACAAAAAATTTACGATACAACTAGCTTGTGCTAGATCAATTCAGCGATCATAGGGTTTAATGATAAATGGACTCGAATTTTATTCAAGTGGAATATCAACACATGGACTAATTTACCTAGCACTCTCGCATGTTAGAATGATGGAATAATTGTACCTTCTTCAAAAACTAACACGAAAGAAATTTTGTGTAAATAAGAAAGTATTAGAAGAGATGAAACGCTTAAGAACTGAAACATCATGGAAATCGTGATACATAGAGAAGTCGATAGCAAGTGAAAATATTTTAACGATTGCAAGTTTGAATATGCAAAGTCTACGTGCTCATATGAATGACATTGTGCATGATGAATATTTAATGAATTCTATGAGTCTATGTATCCAGGAAACGGATTTAAAATTTCCACTGTCCAATACTGAAATTCATAAATTCAATTTCAACATATCAAACTGTCTTCATGGAGTACTTACTTGCATATGAAAGAACATATAAATCGCATCAACGAAAAAACAAATCAATAACATAATTGAACTTGTTTTGTCAAAAGTATATTTCCAATGTCGGATATGCATAATAAATGTATATATTACAATGCTTATACTTATTTCTGCAATAATTGAAGAAACAACAATAGGAAAGGCACAATTCACATTGGATTATTACATTTTATACTTATTAGATATTTCAATATCGACATTAATTAAAATAGAAAAATAAGTAAACAATTATTAGAATATATATGGTGCAAGAACTTACTAGAAATAACAAGGAAATACATTTCTAGAAATAATACAATTGTTGATCACATTTTGACAAATTTCCCTCTTCAACAATGTCATGCTCATATTTCACATTCCTAATAGAGTGACCATGATGCATTACATGTTTCATTATACTTTGAGTGATTTTAATATTGCAAAATCTACACATTTTTTGTTTTGAATAAATAAATTTCATAAACAATTGTAAATGAAATACAACATATTTTTGAAAAAAAAAAGTTTTAATTGTAACCATCGATTTGTTTATTCGTTGCCATACAGAGTCCAAAATTAATAGGTAATTTATTTAACTATTACAAGGAAATAACAATTTCATATTTGTTGGTTTTATTATTATAACTCAAGCTAATTATTAATTTTACAATTATAGAAAATAGGGAAAAAATGCCTGAACAAAGTGCGAAAATGTGTGAAAGTGATGTTGTCTTTTGCATATTCCTTTTCCCGTACATACTAGCTACTTTGCATATCTTCTTCGCACATACCCATTTTTTGTGACACCTTGCATGTATGTTCATGGAATTTTTAAAAAATGCCATTAATTTATGAACTAGCATTTATTTAAGTTGACAGATAAGAGAGAAAAACAATTCGAAATAATTAGTTAAACTACATGTATCTCTTAGCTTGTCCAAATATGTGTTTCCGGTTCTTCATAATTTAAATATGATAATGACTAGGTTGTGGGAATTAGCTACACCACTTTGTAATTTCATAAAAGGCATAACTTGGCACAATTTTTTTTACAACGTGAAATATTATCGACAGTCTGTGAGCTAGTTTCCATTATTGTAAATAATTTATAGACACACGCAAAAATGATGCATAATAAATAGAAGAGATGGTTTTGTAGTTTTGAGGTATATTTTCACTCGTTTTCGTAAATTTTAGCTTTGGTATCTTCAATTATTGCTTTTGACAAATGTTTTTTGTAACAAATTTCACAGTTGCAATAGTCGGAACTGATTTTGTGTTTCCAAAAGTAAGATCTAGTGAATATATGTATAGAATCGAGAAAAAAAAATGTGCAACTTGTTATCGGTCTGTAATTTTTGAGATTGTGAGACTAAACATATAAAATAACATCAAAACAACTTTGAAGTCTAGAAGCTAGCCCTTCTAAACTCAAAGAGGAATCTCTCTATAAAATTTAGCTTTTTTATATAAATTTTAGGCTAGTTATGACTGTGCAATTGTTTAATTGTTTGTTTGTTTATAATTTATTTGATTGATTTGGTTTATTGAATGCTTTATACTTCCATTGGGCTATGGAATCTATAAAACTAACTGGATTTGTATCAATTTTTAAAATATTTCACAGGCCAAGATAGGTGAACTAGTTGGATCTCTTAGCATTTTAAATGATATGGAACAGAAGAAAATAAAGATTCAGTTGAAAGTAAAGAGCAATTAAGAATTCCTTAGTTTGACTTCACAAGAAAACCTTAAAATTACTTACAAACATAATAGGGTGTATATTTTAACAAATTCTGATCGTCATTGTTTTTGTAATGTAATTAAGCTTTAAGAAATAACATGTAAAGGAAAAAATTAAATAATACATAAATGAAGAGAAGTACATCACCAATTTGTCCAACACATGAATCCTATGAAGAATTCCTTGTATTAATGATTAGTCCATTGAATGGAAAAGGTCAATAGCTTTCAGAAAATAATATTCAACAATGAACCCAGAATACTTCAAAGTGTGAATTATTTATAACAATATTTATAAAAATCTTGTCTCAACCGACCGGGTATATTTAGCAATAATCTAAACAAATTATCTACTCTGCAGACTAATAGTATACGTGGAAAACTACAACAAGAGGTGGCCCATATCTGGAGGAAATTGTTGCTGAGATGGCTTGTTTGTCTTTGATGCGTTGGCTGATCCTGTAACTTCATTTGGAGCTACCAATTAATCCAGTAACTCACACGACTTTTCCCACATGTCTTCATCTAGAATTTTCACTTGTGCTACCTTCCTATAGATTTCATCCACTTCAGTATATTTTGAAAAATTTGTTTTTACCACAAATATGTGATTTACTTCATGTTTAATGTAAAAATAATTTCCCATTTCTTCCAGGAACGCTCTGCCTGTCATACTGCCCTTTATGTTGGCGAATTTGGAATTTTACCTGGCCACATCAATTCTTATTGAAATAGTCTTGAGTAATTATTTTATCATTAATTAAAAATACACTGGTGTTGAAGCCTAGAAAATCTCTGCTTCAAACATCGGGGAAAACCACCCGGTCGGGACCTTAAGGCAGCTTCTTTTCCGTTTGGTATGGTGGTTCCGATTGGATTTAAAGGACCAATTTCCTTGTAACTAAATGGATTGGATTGGATGGGTGGAAATGGGACTAAATTAACTGAAATAAAACTATCTAATTTAAGCTAAATACTGATAAAGAAATTCTAACACTAACCCGGGTAATTATATATGAATACAACTTAAGATTGTTCCAATTCAACAATAACCATGAAAATGTATTATTAATTAAATTGAAATGTGCAGAAACAAATAAAGATAACTCTGTTTAAGAAATTAAACAAAGTTATATTAGCATATTGCATTCATCATTGTATACCATTTACATGTAACTATGAAAAATAACGTTTCAATTATACTCAGAAATGATATATAAAAGAAAGCGTTGTGAAAACCAATATACATATAAATGATAGCAATTTTAAAATGAATATCATAAGACAAAAGAGATCAACAGTGAACAGATAGAAATACCTTGTTAATCTTGAAGACTTTCAAATGCAATCTGATACTCTATCCAGTAACTCTAATGCAAAATCAAATTCCAAGGTACAGAAATGCAACACTTCAAAGATAATTCCGCATGAAAATCACCATATGTGATCATTTTTAAAAAATATATAAGACAATGGAGTACAAAAATGCAATATCCAAGTCAAAAAATATTAAGATCCGGGACCCCTCTCTAAATGCATGAGAGGGGTTTAAATACTACTTAACTAATTCTAAAAATAGTTTATTACAAAAATTAAGGATTCGGTTCAATGACCGTCCTTTTCCTAGGCTAAAATACAGTGAAATTAAAACTAAATCTATCTATCTATGAATTTGATCTTTAAACTTGCAGGCATCTAGCATAGTTTTGAGAAGATGCAGTTGACCGACTTCAGAATTCAACTATCCTGAAAAGACAGAGTCGGCAAGCGTAGGAGCAATCTTCTCTGTAGCATTGATGATACAATTGAGCGCACTGTGCTGACTGTGTGGCTTTACCAAGTACATCCAGTATGAGTCCCAATTCAATCTTGTCAGCCCTTGGATGGATTTTTCTCTTTCTTCTGCCTTTTGCCTCCATTCTGTTTGCAGTTGGTTTGCCTATGGGAGATATCCTGGAATAGTTTCAGAAATCAAGTTAGCTTTGTGTAAATTGTCATTTACACAATCAGTGAGAGTGTTTTCCGCTGTAGATGCCTCCTCTACTGCCTTTTCTGCCCTTCTGATTTGTGCATCCCAATTATTAAACAATATTTCTTTATGGTTCTCGTTAATGATGGGTGCACCAGCTTTTCTACCTTCTTCTGTCTTTTTCCATGCTAGATAATCATTGATCTTTTCATTAATCAAATCATAATCATTTCGTAAATCTATGACATGATTTGTGATTTTATCTCTTTCTTGGCACAAAGAATTCCATTGCAATATTTTTTGGCAGAAAACTTCCTCTTGTTGCAGTAGTTGATTGTTCAAAGAGATGGTTTCTGAAATGAATTCTGGAAGCTTAGGATCATCTTTATGTTGATCTTGGATAATCTGTATTTGTTTGTCTTTATCAGCCAGGATTTTTTGATGTCCTATTTGCATTTCTTGAAGTTGTTGTTGTAACTCTTCAAGTTTCAATTATGCTTCCTTATTGGCCTGTACCTGTTGCAATTGCTGTTGCAGAGCTTTTACCTGTTCTTCTTTTTCATCCAACAAAAGTTGTATCTCAACTGCTTTATCAATTGTTGCAGAAGCATAAGCTCCTGTTATTTGAGATAACTTAGTGAGATTATGAGTAGGTTCTGTGGCAGGATCTTTCCACAAAACATCTACTTGTTCTGCTTCAGTAGCAATTGCACTTTCTAATTTTCTCTTTTTTCTCTGTCTCTTCACTACTGCTTTGTATTTTGGGCTGTAGAATACATCCAGAGGAGGAATGTCCTCTACATTAAGTACAATTTCAGAGGAGGGTGTGATTGGTATGTGCTCTGTCACTGTGACTGTGCTGCTTGTTCCTGTATTCAAAACTTTGGTTGTCTAGACAGGGGTCTGTACATTCTGTCCTTCTACATTAATCAATTGATTAAAGGTTTCCCATTCTTTGTCTAACTCAATGGTGACTGGCTGTTGCTGTACATTGGTTGGAGGAGGATTTGTCTGTTGAGAAGTCAAAATTTGTTGTTGAGTAAGCTCTTTAGATTGTGCAGAATCTTTAATGGATTCTTCCATTTTATCTTTCTTTTCTTTAGACTTATTGGAGTGTTCAGAATCTCTGTCAGATTTTGATTTAGATTTACCTGTACTTGAACTGCCGTTAAGACTAACACTAGGAGTTTTCTCCCTTGCGGGCTCTAAGCGTAGATTATCCAAAGGAATAGGAATTAGTCTTCTTTCTCTATAAAGCTTGAATTCCTGAAATTCCTCTGGAGATAGCTGCGCTTGAGCTGAATTCAAAACTTCTTTGAATGAATTTCTTGCTTGGAACATATCATCAAAAAGATCCTGTTCCTCGGAAAATTCCCTTACTTTGATTGCATTGGTAAAATTCTTAACAATATCATTTGGGTCGAATAACCTTCTTGAGAATTTGAACAGCTGTAGGCATGTAACGTTGCCTATTTCTTGAAATGCATGACCAATATCAAATAGTGAAAATGTTCCACATTTTATGGGAAATTGTGGCCAAATGCCCTTTTTCTTCTCTTTTAAATCTTTTGTTATACCTCCCTGGCCACAGGTCTGATAAGCAATTTCCCGAGCTACAAGTCTATTTGGAACATATAGGGGTAACACATGGGGAGAAGCATAACTTCCAAAAACCCTAATATAGGTGAACAATTCTTCTCCAAACCATCTCGCGACGGGGAGAATATCAACCTCTGTTTCTGAGGATAACCTTGGGGCATCCTTATTATACAATGTTCTGTACAATGGCAGCATTAGTCCATGCCAAATTTGGTAAAAATGGGGGACAAACTTAGACTCCCATAGTTCTTTATGGTACACATGAATGGGCAAAGGATCGTGGATAGTCCATTTCCAGCCCATTACAGGGAATTTAGAGACATAGCAGATGGCGTCCATGACATAAGCAGATAAATAAAAAGGCGGCTAAACCCGCTGGGAAACATTTCTTTTAGACTGGTAGTGAAAAATAGCAGTGGTGAGATCATCAGATAGGATTTTGGCCCAGTCTACAATTGTAGAATTAACAGTCGCATTCAACAAAGGAAGCCATTCGGGTAAGATCATATTTATGTCAGGCTTTCCAAAAAGCCTGCATAACATGGCAGCAGTAAAACAATAAGGAGAGGTAAGTGAACCCGTGCTGTACATACCTTGTTTGTTTTTCTTCAATGGTTCACTTCTTTTGGTCCACTCTTTTGTGCATTCTGCCAAATTTGAGTGTTCTTTGGCAAAATCTTCCATAAACTGCTTGTTGAAAGTCGCCTGAGGTTCTGGCAGCTTATACATTAATCTCAGATCTTCTATGGTGAATGACCCGATTAGCTCTTCAGATGAAGTTCTGAATTGTCTGTCTGAAATATCTGTGCTATCCAGCACCCATCTCACCATGTCTGTATATGGGAGAATCCTTGGCCTTGCTACTATTCTATGCAGAAATGAGCAAGCCAAGTCTCTAAGGGTTGCTTCAGACGTATTCTTTGAACCTGCTGTAGCTGCAACTTTTATCACCACAGGGTTTTCTTCTTCTAACAGATTATACATTCCTTCCCAAGTGGATATACCGGCATCCTTGTTACAGGCCGTGTCTGCATATAGCGAAGCCATTTCTTTGTTTTCAGAATTTGAGCTCTTCTCCTTCTTACCCATAGTGTTTAGCGGAAGCTTTGTATAGTCGTTTGCTCCTTCGTGCCTGCGTTTTACGAATAAATGAGAGTAATGATATAAGAAAGGTGCTGAGACTGTTTTGAATGTGAAAGCGGATGAAATATACTATTTTAATTGTGAAACGACTTTCAATCTAAACACAATCTCATTTCCCATTAATAATCAATCCAATCATTTAATATAATCATTAAAGCGCATAACGGATTTGACATATGGGAAGATTGCCTTGGGATAGCGCGTCTACATGAATCTGTGACATTACGATCTGCGATTTGCTGCGCAATATCGCAATATCGCAATGTCGCAATATCGCAAAATGAAGTTATCGCAGTTATGAAAATAGCGCAAAAGCGCATATCGCAAAAGCGTAAAAGCGCATAATCGCAAAATCGCAAAAGCGCAAAATCGCAAAAGCGCAAAAGATATTCATTAATCATTTCTGTTTTCTGCGCTATGCGATCTGCGATCAATGCGTTTTATATATACCATTTTTTTATGGATGCGCTATCTTGTTTAAAGAGCAATTTTATTATAATCTATCATAAACTTAAGTGTTTCTAAATATTCTTTCTAAGGGATTTCTATAGGTTTATGATAGAAAGTTTTATTTGAAAAGGCAAACAAATCCTAATTAATTTTTTTGGATTTTTTAACTAAGGGTCCTCATTTATTTAGTATTATTACTAATAAAAAAAAAGGGGGGGTTGTTGCTGGTCACAACAATTGGCGATTCACTGAAAGAAACAGTTATCTCTGAAAAATAAAATAAAATGAACATTCTATCTTTAGTAAGTAAAGGTTTTTAAAGATAATGAAAACTATCTTAGGATAATTCAAATAAAATGTAACTATGAAAAAAGAAATAAAAATCATTTCATAATTTCTTTCTAATTCCTTAAGAAATAAAAACATTTTGGGTTATATCAAGCTTTGATTGGTGTTAATAATGAAGTAAGTGGATCTCTCCAAGTTTTGGTTTTATAATATACTCTATTGCCATAGGTATTGCCTCTGCTGCCAGCAAACGTTCATAGTCTCGACAGAGTTACCTTTAAACCATTAACTATTCATTGTCCCATCCAACTAAAATTATGACTTTTTTAAAAGATAAATTCATAAGACCTATTATCTTATGTTTTTGTCTTTTATTTATTTTTATTTTAAGAGCCATTGTTCTGGTTTGGCAGCCAGTGAATAACAATGCCATTCACTAGTTATAATTAAACTGAACAAGCTGGCTCGTGATGAGACCCCTTGTCTTATATTTATAAGCCATTACCCTGTTTTGGTATGCAGTATTGGTAATGTCAGTTTTATTACTCCCTATGAGCATGGTAAGTCGGCTCGTAATGAGACCTCTTATCTCTTAAAATTTTCGTATAATTTCTTAGAATTACATTCTAAAAAATCACAACTTAAATGGATGGGGTGAAATAGTTTTATCCTTAAGAATCAATGGATAACAATTTTCAAAGTTTTTTGAGTTCCAAAACTTTGAAAAAATCTTTACTTTGATAGATCACCTTTCTCTGCTTAATAAACTTATAATTATTTACATTCTCCTCAAGTTTTCAAAAGATCATGTAAATGATTGAAATAATCTTTCAAAGTTTAACATCTTATTTTAAACTATTCAAAACTATTCAAAAACTGTGATCATTACTTTAAAAATTCTTATTTACACAAAATAAATATTTATAATATTTTTCCGAATAAATTTTCTCAAATAGTAAACAGTGAATCAGAGACTCATAAACAACCTTTATTTGTAAAAACAAAAACAATCAAAAACTTTGCAGAAAGAAATATGTACAGTTTAAGAAGGGGTTACCTCCTTATGAAAAGAATTTCTTCAAGATAAGCCCATTTACAGGAAGAGACTCTCTCTTACTTGTTAGATCTTGGAGTATGAATGTATTTGAGCTTATCTTCTCAACGATCTGAAATGGTCCAAGCCACATTTTCTGAAATTTGGTATGTTTACCTTTTTCTTCGTGTGCTTTATCCCATTTCAAAACGAGATCACCAATTGACAAATTTTTTGAGCCGGTAGAACTTGCATCAAAAGAAGATTTTACAAGCTGTTGATGTTTTTCATGAGTAATTTTTTCTTTATCCCTATCTTCTTCTAATTTAAGGATTTGATTATATCTCAATTGAATGGATGAAAAGGGATTTTCTTCAATAAACTGCACTAGGGCTAATGATGGAAGTGTTAAGTTTGATGGTATCACGGCTTCTTTTCCATAAACCAGATTGAAAGGTGAAGTCCCTATTGAAGCTTTTTCAGTGATACGATCAGCCCATAACGCAAAGATTAAAGATTTGTGCCAATTCTTTTGATTTTGATCAACGGTCCTTTTAATGATTTTGATAAGGTTTTTATTAGTGGATTCGGCCAAACCATTACCTTGTGGATAATAATTTGCTGAATATTTTAATTTAAAACCTCTTTTGACTGCAAATTCAATTAAACTATTTCCAGAGAAGTAAGATGCGTTATCAAAGACTAGAGCGTTAGGTACACCAAACCTGGTTATGATGAATTGATCTATGAAATCAATAATTGCATCAGAATTGGCTGCCTTCAACGGGATTGCCTCTACCCATTTTGTAAAGTAATCAGTTGCAGTAAGGATGTACTTGTGCTGTTTGGAAGAATGAGGTACTATCTCACCAATAATGTCAAGTCCCCATTGTTCGAATGGTTGCTCAATAGTTACTGGTTGCAAAGGAAAAGCTAGTTTCCTTTGTCTTCCACTTGCAGTTTGACAAATTTGGCACTTCCTTACGTAATCATGCGTATCTTTAAAAAGGGTAGGCCAGTAATATCCAGCATGAATTATTTTGTGAGCTATGGTATCACCTCCAAAATGACCTCCTGCTGGTCCATCATGCAATTCCTGCAAAACTTTTTCAGCTTCAGTCTTTTCCAAACATCTTAATAAAATTGAATCATAATTTTTCCTAAATAACACATTATCAATGATCTCATATTTAATAGCCTTTAACCTTAAAGCGCGTTTACTCTTATAGCTGAGATTAGAAGGAGCATACCCATTTTTCAAGTAATAGATAAGATCAGCATACTGAGATTTGGAATTTGTAACATTTATCTGACTTACTTGAATATCTTGATTTGAATCTTGATTTTCTAGTATGTTATGAGCTCCTGCCAATAATCTGCAAAATTCTTGTCCTCTAATAATCTTAGTTGGTTTAATATCAATATCATATTCTTGCAAGGTTGTTACCCAGTTAGCTCTATTTTCTCCTACTTCTTTTTGAATTAATAATTGCCTCACTGCAAAGAATGGGACAATGATTTTTGTATGTGTTTTTAAGAGAAAAGGTCTGAAATGTTTGATTGATTTAAACACAACAAAGACTTGTTTTTCAACATCGGAATAATTAAGCTCAGCTCCTTGCAGATTTGAGCTAAAGAAAGAAATTGGTGCTTCGATTTCTTGATCATTGAGTTATGTTAAAACGGCTGCATAGGATGTTTCAGTGGCCAAAGTATACAAAGTAAAATCTTTAGAAAAATCCGGGGTATTCAATGCTGGTGCATTAATGATCGCTCGTTTGATTGAATCAAAAGCTTCTTTTTCTTTATGCGCCCATTTGAATATTGAATTCTTCTTGATCAAAACAATTAAAGAAAAATTGGGAATAAATCTTTTAACAAAATTGATCTGTCCAAGAAATGATTGCATGGATTTTTTGTTATGTGGTAAAGAAATATCAGAAATTTCTTTCACTCTATCTGGATCAATATATATACCATCTTTTGACACAACAAATCCTAAGAGTTTCCCTTCATCTAAAGCAAAGAAATATTTCTTTGGATTTAAGGAGATACCAAACCTTCTACATCTTTCAAATATTTGTTTTAAATCATGTAGATGATTGGCTCTCTTTTTTGAAAATATTGTTATGTCATCAAGATAAACAACAACTGATTTATTGATCAGACCTTTGAATGCTATTTCCATGGCTCTTTGAAAAGTTGCTCCTGCATTTATTAGACCAAAAGGCATTTTCTGATAAGCATAAGTTCCCCATTTTGTTCTGAAAGTTGTTTTCAATCTGTCATCTGGATGAACTAAAACTTGATTATAGCTCGAAAATCCATCGAGAAAGGACATAAGTTCAGAACCAGCTACCTTTTGAAGTATCTGTTCCATGGTTGGCAATGGGAAATTGTCTTTTAAACATGCCTTGTTTAAATTTCTGAAATCAATACAGATTCTTATATCACCATTCTTCTTCCTTATAGGTACCATATTGGAAACCCAATTAGAGTGCCCGACTGGAAAAATGATTTTGGCCTTCAAAAGTTTATTAAGTTCTGATTTGATTTGACTTTCGAGATTTGGATGGATCTTTCTCAACTTTTGTTGAACATGTTTAATATCAGGAAGCATTGGAATTGTATGTTGAATAATCGAAGTATCATATGTTTTTAGATCATCGTAATTCCAAGCAAAAACATTTTTATACTTGTTCAGCAGTTTAATGAATACATTCCTTTCCTCTGGTGTTAAATTGAGTCCTAAGTTAACGTTTTGAGGTTTAGAATCAGAACCAAGATTTACTAATTCAAACTTCAAAGTGGAACTTTGAAGTTTCGGATTAGTGACTTTCTTGAATCTGTCTGTAATGTCATATAAATCCTCTAATTTAACAACAGATTTTGGAATGGGGTTTTCATTACCTTTTGAAGCAATTTGTAAATCATGATCATCTTCGTCAATAATTTGCTCATCATATGATTTCTATGAAGTCATGGAATTTAGAATATCTTGATCATGATAGAATACTCTCCAGTTTGTAACATTATTTGGGACAGATGGACGAAAAATCAATTCTACAGAAAACCTATCAGGACTGCAATCTTCAGCAGGTAGGAGTTTAGATGCAACATTAGCTAACAAGTCAGCGGATGTATTCTGATTCCTAGGAATAGGAGAAATATTGAATGCTAAAAAATGAGTGGTGAGGTCTTGTACTAGGGTTTGATAGTGTTTAAGATGTCCTGAAAGGCAATGAATAGTATTCCTAACTTGTTTAATAACAATTTCGGAATCACAAAAAACTTTCAAGTATTTAACATCTAACCCTATAGCTTTATAAAGTCCTTGAACCAAGGCTTCATATTCTGCGGTATTATTAGTACACTCAAATTCTAATCTACATGACAGCATGGTTTTCTCCCCATTTGGATCAATTAAGATGCATCCAGCTCCAGCTCCATCACTAGATTTCGATCCATCAAAATATAATGACCAAAATAAAGTCTTATCTATTGGCTTATCTACAATTACATCAGAATATTTACAATTCTGGAAGAATCAGATTGTGAAAAATTTTCTATCTGAGAAACAAAAGTATTTACAGAAAACGATGATTGAGGAGCCTTGAAATTTCCAAGAAGTGATTCAGCAGAATAACCTCCAAGAATATTGTTGTTGAATGCTACAGGTTCATTAGGTTGTTCAAATTCAGTGACAGTGTGCATCATATGTTTTTCTCGTTCAATTTTGATTTGATTTGGTTTCCCTTTGTAGGGAAGCCACATATGTGAATAATCGGTTGAGATATAACCGTTAAGTTTCGCAGACCAGTCCCTGCTCAAGATTAATCCATAAAATTCAGGAATATCAGCAATCAGAATATCAATTCTTTGGACAATCCTAGGATCTGAGGCTAATCTGATAGTAACTGAATTGATTTCTCCTACCACTTGGACTTTAGAGCGATCCAACTGAACGATATGAACTTCTGATTTCTGTGGTTCAATATTCAATTTAGCACAGACGGAAGTAGGCATTATATTGGAGGAAGCTCCAAAATCAATCAAACAATTGTGCAGATTTTTATTGTACATCTCATAAGTCAAAAGAAAAGGAGGAGTTTGAGAATTTGGCTTTTCCCCAATGAGCACAGTATCAGTAGCATCTACCTTATCTGGTGGCTTACCAGTTCCTCTTGCTGCTTTTGCAACTACACCGCTTGGTAAAGGAGCAATTGGTGTAGCATTTAATTCTTTCAATAGAAACTTTTGCTCGTGTTTTAGTTTGCTGAGTTCATGTAAGGAAATGTTGGCTTTGATCTTTTTCATGTCTTCAACAATGTTGTATTCCATAGGATCTGACACTACTAAAGTTTTCGCTGTTGATGTGAGAGGATTAGAAGAAGATGGCTGATTTTGAGTAGGTGATGGAGAAGTTTTCTTCACAGTGGGTTTGTCTTTGGTACTTGGAGTTGTAATTTTCTTTTTAGTAACTGTTTGCACTGGTTCTGCTGTAGATTTACTCCTAGTACTTACAGGCATAGCTTCTTCACTATCAGAATTAGGGAGAATAAAATCCCTCATTCCATTCAGTTCAGCTATTTCTTCATTTTCGTCTTCTTGATCTGATACTATAGATGTATCTTCTTCTTCTTCCTCTTCTTCTGATTCTGCATTAGAGATTACATTCGGAGGTTTAGATTCAACTTGGTTTCTTCTGAAATTTCGGAATGGTTTCTTGGTAGAAGTTTCAGCCACTTGTTTTTTAATTTCAACCATTTCATTTGACATGGTTTTAAAAACTTTCTGTAAACCTTCCATGTCATATGGATCTTTGGCCTTTTTCTTTGAATCATCTCTGAAGCTGACCTTCTTTGATTTCCTTTCTTCAATAGCATTTTTCTTTTCCAGAGAAGTAATACGTTTTTCCACTGCAATAGCTTCTTTCATATTCTCAGCTAATGTAGGCTTTGCAGCTCTGTCTACGAAAATTGCTATGTTTGAGGGTAAGGCAATTATATACCATTCAATTCTGACTTGTTCACTGGGTTGTGAATCTGTATGAATTTTATTCAAAAGTTTGTTGAATCTAGCATTGAATTCTTTTATAGGTTCCTTGGGTTCTATCTTCAAATTTGAGAGATCATTGAGTAAAGTTGCAATTGATCGGTCATCTCCAAATTTGGTCAAAAAATGATCTGCAAAAATGTCCCAACTCGTTATGGATCCTGATGGTAATGAAAAATACCATGATCCTGCTACTCCCTGAAGAGTATATGGGAATAATCTAACAACAACATCTTCGTGTATGACTCCATTTAAATTTATAGCCAGCATAAAGTTATTGATATGTTCTTCAGCTTGAATGTTAAGATCTGGGCTAAACTTTGGAAGCCATTTTCCAGGATTGTCTGGCAAATCATGTAAAGGTGCAGCGATGTTGACTGCTCCTGGAGTAGACCATGGTCTCTGTGCCATTATTGGGATGACTATTGGAGGAATAGTAGAAACTGGTGGTATTTGAATAGAAGTGGTTGGAATAGATGATGTTGAGATTGATGAGAATTGAGGAGAAGATGTTTGTATAGATGATGATGAAACAACTGCACTTTGTTGAGTTGTGGTTTTGGAAACAGGTGATTGAATATGAGATGATGAACTTGTATCACTTTCTGTTTCCGATTGAATTCTTTTTGTTTTGCCCTTACTAGGTAAAGGAAATTCTTTCGGAGGAATACCAAGTTTTTCACTTTGCAACCTAGTAAGAGGTTTCGAAGGAATAAATTTTGAAGTTACACTACCTTCAGATATTTCAGACTCTTCCAGAGATAATGATAATCCTTTCAATTTATGAATTAGATCTTGAACTTCAGGAGACTCAGGATGTTGTTTGTCTGAATGTTTTGAGATTTTGGTAGTGGGTGTTTGAATATTTTCTGCAATTTCTTCTCTAGGATTTTGAATTTCAGAAGAAATTGAAGAAGTTAATGAGGGTGTTTTGCTTTCAGAATGGCTTGTGGATAAATATTTACTTGCCATTCATAGCTCAGGCCCTCCTTCTAGTGCCAAAAATGTTGAAGCCTAGAAAATCTCTGCTTCAAACATCGGGGAAAACCACCCGGTCGGGACCTTAAGGCAGCTCCTTTTCCGTTTGGTATGGTGGCTCCGATTGGATTTAAAGGACCAGTTTCCTTGTAACTAAATGGATTGGATTGGATGGGTGGAAATGGGACTAAATTAACTGAAATAAAACTATCTAATTTAAGCTAAATACTGATAAAGAAATTCTAACACTAACTCGGGTAATTATATATGAATACAACTTAAGATTGTTCCAATTCAACAATAACCATGAAAATGTATTATTAATTAAATTGAAATGTGCAGAAACAAATAAAGATAACTCTGTTTAAGAAATTAAACAGAGTTATAATAACATATTTCATTCATCATTATATACCATTTACATGTAACTATGAAAAATAACGTTTCAATTATACTCAGAAATGATATATAAAAGAAAGTGTTGTGAAAACCAATATACATATAAATGATAGCAATTTTAAAACGAATATCATAAGACAAAAGAGATCAACAGTGAACAGATAGAAATACCTTGTTAATCTTGAAGACTTTCAAATGCAATCTGATACTCTATCCAGTAACTCTAATGCAAAATCAAATTCCAAGGTACAGAAATGCAACACTTCAAAGATAATTCCGCATGAAAATCACCAGATGTGATCATTTTTAAAAAATATATAAGACAATGGAGTACAAAAATGCAATCTCCAAGTCCAAAAATATTAAGATCCGAGACCCCTCTCTAAATGCATGAGAGGGGTTTAAATACTACTTAACTAACTCTAAAAATAGTTTATTACAAAAATTAAGGATTCGGTTCAATGACCGTCCTTTTCCTAGGCTAAAATACAGTGAAATTAAAACTAAATCTATCTATATATTAACTTGATCTTTTAGCTTGCAGGCATCCAGCATAGTTTTGAGAAGATGCGGTTGACCGACTTCAGAATTCAACTGTCCTGAAAAGACAGAGTCGGCAAGCGTAGGAGCAATCTTCTCTGTAGCATTGATGATACAATTGAGCGCACTGTGCTGACTGTGTGGCTTTACCAAGTACATCCAGTATGAGTCCCAATTAAATCTTGTCAGCCCTTGGATGGATTTTGCTCTTTCTTCTGCCTTTTGCCTCCATTCTGTTTGCAATTGATTTGCCTGTGGGAGATATCCTGGAACAGTTTCTGGGATCAAATTAGCTTTGTGTAAATTGTCATTTACACAATCAGTGAGAGTGTTTGCCACTGTAGCCGCCTCCTCTGCTGCCTTTTCTGCCCTTCTGATCTGTGCATCCGAGTTATTGAACAATATTTCTTTATGGTTTTCATTAATGATGGGTGCACCAACTTTTCTGCCTTCTTCTGTCTTTTTCCATGTCAGATAATCATTGATATTTTCATTAATCAAATCATAATCATTTCGTAAATCTACGACATGATTTGTGATTTTATCGCTCTCTTGGCACAAAGAATTCCATTGCAAGATTTTTTGGCAGAAAACTTCCTCTTGTTGCAGTAGTTGATTGTTCAAAGAGATAGTTTCTTAAATGAATTCTGGAAGCTTAGGATCATCTTTATGCTGATCTTGGATAATCTGTATTTGTTTGTCTTTATCAGCCAAGCTTTTTTGATGTCCTATTTGTATTTCTTGAAGTTGTTGTTGTAACTCTTCAAGTTTCAATTGTGCTTCCTTATTGGCCTGTACCTGTTGCAATTGTTGTTGCAGAGCTTTTACCTGTTCTTCTTTTTCATTCAACAAAAGTTGTATCTCAACTGCTTTATCAATTGTTGTAGAAGCATAAGCTCATGTTATTTGAGTTAACTTAGTGAGATTATGAGTAGGCTCTGTGGCAGGATCTTTCCACAGAACATTTACTTGTTTTGCTTCAGTAGCAATTGCACTTTCTATTTTTTCTCTTTTTTCTCTGTCTCTTCACTACTGCTTTGTATTTTGGGCTGTAGAATACATCCAGAGGAGGAATGTCCTCTACATTAAGTACAATTTCAGAGGAGGGTGTGATTGGTATGTGCTCTGTCACTGTGACTGTGCTGCTTGTTCCTGTATTCAAAACTTTGGTTGTCTGGACAGGGGTCTGTACATTCTATCCTTCTACATCAATCAATTGATTAAAGGTTTCCCATTCTTTGTCTAACTCAATGGTGACTGGATGTTGCTGTACATTGGTCGGAGGAGGATTCGTCTGTTGAGAAGTCAAAATTTGCTGTTGAGTAAGTTCTTTAGATTGTGCAGAATCTTTAATGGATTCTTCCATTTTATCTTCCTTTTCTTTAGACTTATTGGAGTGTTCAGAATCTCTGTCAGATTTAGATTTAGATTTACCTGTACTTGAACTGCCGTTAAGACTAACACTAGGAGTTTGCTCCCTTGCGGGCTCTAAGCGTAGATTATCCAAAGGAATAGGAATTAGTCTTCTTTCTCTGTAAAGCTTGAATTCCTGGAATCACTCAGAACCTAAATAATCAGAATCACTCAGAATCACTCAGAACCTGTAAGTGCTTAGAATCACTCAGAACCTAAATAATCAGATAGGTCGCATCACCCTGATTCAATCACACTTTGTTTCATCACAACCAACTCCGTATGTGAAAGTTAGAGCCTGCTATTTTCTTTGCCAAATAGGAAAATTTTCAAAAGAAAGGTCAAATAGGATCAAAGGGGTCAAATTTTTGTTTTTCCTCTGGCCAATGGTGTGCTAGAAAGTGTCGAATTGTGGTTGTCCTGAATTTTTGGTTCATTGGCGCAATTTGGTTAGTTGTGAACAAACCAATGAGCTGCTAACACATGGCTAGCCCGAAAGGCACCACGCGCCCTTCCCAAAGGCCGAATTTTGGCTAAGTATGGTCGAATTTCATATATTATGTGGTGGAGAAAAAAAATTATATGGAGGTTGGGAGGAGGTCAGGTTCGACCCCGTGACCTCCCCCACACAATGCAACACACAACACCAACTGCGCTTATGTATTCGGTCTTAATATACTATGCCTTCGACATATATTTCAATTTGAATGCGTTGCATGGTGGTGGTAAAGAGGGCCAACCTTGAAGGACCATCCATCGGTCCATAGGACCATACGCATAGACCACAGCGAAGCGCTAATATATTATGGCGGAGTTTAAGGTAATTAAACTGGTTTTATTAACCATAACCTGTGTTTAACTCACGTTAATCCATCTTTTTATATGGATTATGATAATCGCGCTTAACGTGATTAATCTCAGTTAAGTTGCACTTATTCAAAATTTAAACCAGCGCTTAACTTGGCAGCTAGTTTGGCGGAGTTCGTAATTTCGTAGGACCTCCAATTTTGTCAGGGTTAACTGGAGTTACTTCATTTTTGGAGGAGATTTTCTAGGAGAAACTGAAGAAGCCATAACTTTGGCATATTTCGACCAAATTAGGCTAAAAAAGATTCAATCCTAGATCATTTGGATGCTCTGAGCATGATGGTATAGGTTGCATAGGCATAGGAGCACTTCTGTAAGTGATTTTTCCATTTTGAATATTGAAGACGCCTAGGGCCACCAAGAGAGGAGGCCATGTCTAGTTCACTTGAAGACCATTTGCAGAGCCAGAAGAGGCTACTTAGGGGTTTTTGGGTCTTATGAATCCAATGGAGTGGGTTGCAGATCCATTGGAGCACTCTAGGTGAATTTAATCATAGAATTTACCATTAATCCAAAGAGGGCCAAGCCATTGAAGTAGGTCCATGGAGATGTAGCCCAGGAGGAGTGAAATCAGTTATCAGCTTTGTGTAATGTGTTTGTTGTGTATTGTATTATGTGAAATTTAGTTGTTGTTATGTGTTTTTAAAAGCTAATCTACTTAATGAATTTCTCATAAAATACACACAAACTTGACACATAAACCCTCTTATAACTGGCTATTTGAGATGATCCTTAAACACACCTTTATTTTATACTGATGAGGAATATAGCACAAAAAAACTAGTTTTTCCATAATCAGATCAGTTTCAGTCCTGTCATCAATTCCTAAGTCCTCCAACTCATACTTATTATTTGAATTTAGGAATTTTATGACGTTATCAGCTTCAATAGGCTTTTCACCCAACTTCTCTTTGATTTCTGCAATAGCTTCTGTGGCTTTCTTTATCAGGTCCTTCTGCTAAAAAATGATTTGGATACATGACCAAATCTCATTCATGGAATTAAAAATGTCCATACATATGCTTTCCTTGGCCTTGGCCAAGGTTTTGCCCATTTCCCTCCCCCCCTTCCATAGTTATATATTTCGCCCTTCCACTCCATATCATCTTTTCATATACATTTTTTCCCCAAATAAAAAAAAATACATTTTTTTTATGCAGAATCAGTCTATAGCATAGAGTGTTTTTTAAAATTCAGTCTCCAGCAAAGTTTTCTGAGCAGATATAGTTTCCAGAAAGAGTTTTTAAACTCAGAAAATTTTTTCCAGCAAGAGTTTTTGCCCCTGTATTTGAAATATTTCAAGAGTTTGAAGTTTTATAGCAGAATTTGTTTCCTCTTCAGAATATTTTTTCCAGCAGTCTAATGCATTCTCTCATCTCTATTGTTGGGATAGTTCTCTCTGGCAAAGAGAACTATCTTGAATGGTCTCGGAAGATTAAACACACTCATTTTTAATGAGCTGTGGAGAGGAATCTGTGAAGGACAAGCAGAAAATCCACCAGAGAAGCCCACTTCAGACAAAGAGCTTGCCATCTGGGAAAACAAGAACTGCAGGGCCTATGCCTTGATTGCAGCTTCAGTAAGTGAAGAGGTGAGTCGCCATATTTCATCATTCTCAAATGCCTATGAAGCCTTGAAGAAACTAAAAGAACTCTATGACTCACACTCAAAATTAGAAAATGTTCAATTGATGGTTAAGATGTTCAGTCTTGAAATGAAGAATGATGATCCCCTTGCTTTAGCTTCAGAAATAAGATCTATAATGCATGACATTCAAAACACTGGTGTAAAAATGGACATACCTCTCATAGAATATGTTAAGGCATTATATCCGACTTACTCACATTATCTTGAGTCTTTGCAAGCAAGTGGAAACCTTGAACAAATCACCTTTGATAAACTTGAGCAGAAGTTTGCAGAAAGAGAAAAAGCTTTTGGGAAGATGACAGTCCCTTCATCTTCCGAAGAGGCTGCATATTTGGCACATAGAGAAAAGAATCATGCTCCAGATTCATTCAGAGGAAGAGGTGGCAGAAGAGGAAGAGGAAGAAGGAACTTCACAGAAAGGGGGGGCAGACAAGCTGACAAATCCCATCTTCATTACACACGCTGCAATAGAGATGGACATGATGCACCCAAATGCAGAACACCATGGAACAAAATTGAGCAGCACAGAAATCAAGACAAAGGTAAAACCAATGACAAAGACAAAGGTAAAGCACCTGAATCTGCTCACTATGTTCTAGCACATTGTAACAATGGAGTAACTGAAAACCTATTTGATGTTTCATTTACTTCATGGAGAGATGATTGGTTGCTAGATTCAGGAGCAACATGTCACATGACATTTAGAAAAGATTTTTTGAAGAATTCACTGACAAAGTTGATGGAGCAGTATATTTCGCAGATAAATCCAAACTCAAGCCATCAGGGCTTGGCACAGTCAGGCTTAAACTGCCTGGTCTTCTGATCATATCCTACATGAGGTTCTATACCTCCCGGAGTTGAAGAGAAACTTGCTGTCCCTGATCGAAATCCGGCAGCAAGGACACTCAGTTCACTTGTTTGATGGCAAGGCAGAGGTCAGATCAGCATCGGATCACTCACTTGTCATGGAGGGAATAGAAGAAGGGAGTCTTTTGAAGCTGAAAGGTTCATCTGCTCATGCTCAAAACTTTGCATTCAGTTCATATCATGATGAAGGTACATTTCCATCAAGTCTTTTATGGCATGCTAGATTTGGACACTTAAATTATGACAGCCTTCGTTTGTTGAAGAAAAATGGTGTTGATGGACTGCCTACAATTCCTAGAAAACCTAAAGAATGTGATGCATGTATTCTAGGAAAGCATAGCAAACAGCCATTTCATGATTCACACTCAAGAGCACATAGGAAACTTGAACTTGTTCATTCAGATTTATGTGGCCCTATGCCTATTGCTTATGCAAATGGAAACAAATACATGATGACATTTATTGATGACTACACCAGGATGTGTTGGATTTACTTACTGAAGAATAAGTCTGATGCTTTTCAAACTTTCAAAAATTTTCATGTATGGATTGAAAATGATGCACAAACACATATTGGCTCTCTACGTACTGATAATGGAAAAGAATACACTTCAAAAGAATTTGAAAATTATCTTCGTCAACATGGAATCAAACATCAAACCACTGTGCCATATAATCCACAACAGAACGGTGTAGCTGAAAGAATGAACAGAACCATTTTAAATATGGTCAGCTCCATGTTATTTTTCAAGAATGTAAAATTGATGTTTTGGGCTGATGCAGTTCTATGTGCTGTTTACATAAAGAATAGGTGTCCTTCAAGTTCAATTAGAAACAAAACTCCTTTTGAAATGTGGCATGGCCACATTCCTTCGGTAAAGCATTTCGGGGTATTTGGGTCCACCTGTTATGCCTTGATACCCAAGGGTCAAAGGAACAAACTTGGTGCTAGAAGCAGAAAATGTATCTTCTTGGGGTACTCCAATACCTCCAAAGGATATAATCTCTATGATGAAGCAAATAAGAAGTTTGTGATAGCAAGAGATGTCATATTTCTTGAATCATCCAAGAGTGACAAGGTTGTTGAGCGGCAACTTGATCGGCTGGATAGATTCACACATGCAAAGTCTTTCAAAGAATTTGATAATGTGATTCCACACCTTGAAGGGGGGATTCCGATATTGAATCAAACTGTGGAATCATTTCCTGGACCACACTCTCCCCCACATGAAGAAACCACCACGGATGACACATTGGATGATGTGATTGACAGAATTGGGAGATTGAATCTTGAATCAATCCCAACTCAGTCAAGTGACCAGCCTGGGCCATCTCAGAAAGGTCCTCCCAAATGGCTGACAAAGACACTGGAGGATGTTCATCCTGATGAGGTTGGAAAAACAGGAACAAGAAGTTCCACTCAAGAAATCGAAGGTGATGTAGATAATTCTGATTCCCCTGTTGATATGGATATTGCTTATAACTGTGAGTTGAGTTTGTCTACAGATCATGAACCAACTTCCTTCAAAGAAGCCGCTTCTCATGATGAATGGAAAGAAGCGATGCAGAAAGGAGTATGATGCCTTGATAAAGAATGGCACTTGGAAGCTGGTTGATCCGCCTTTGGGAGCGAAACCAATTGGCTGCAAGTGGGTCTACAAGAACAAGTACAAAGCAGACGGCTCACTTGACAAGCACAAGGCTAGGCTTGTGGCAAAAGGATTCGCACAGAAGGAAGGAATTGATTATGAAGAAACGTTTGCTCCCACAGCAAAATGGACCACCATCGGGACTCTCTTTGCCTTAGCAGCTCAGAGTGGATGGAAAGTTCATCAGATGGATGTAAAAACAGCGTTCTTGAATGGAGATCTGAAGGAGAAAGTTTATATGTCCCAGCCAGAAGGATTTGTGATAAAGGGTCAAGAACACAAAGTTTGCAAACTTGTGAAATCCTCGTATGGCCTCAAGCAAGCACCACGAGCCTGGTATGAGAAGTTGACCGAGCATCTTCTGAAACTTGACTTCAAACACTTTGATCTTGATGATGCAACTTTGTTTGTTAAGAAAGTTGGAAAAACAGTTGTATATCTTGTGGTATATGTAGATGATCTTTTGATAACAGGAAACAATGAGAGTTATATTGCATCCATGAAGAAAGAGTTGAAGAAAGGTTTTGAAATGACTGATTTGGGTCATGTTCATTACTATTTGGGTATTGAAGTAATTCAACATCCTAAATTCATCTTTCTTTCTCAGTAGAAGTACATTGGAGATCTCTTGAACAAATTTGGCATGGATGATTGTAAACCCTTAGGCACTCCAATGGAACAAAACTTGAAGCTCACATCGGTTGAAGGGAAGGAATTTGAGGATGCAACTAAGTATAGACAGCTTGTAGGAAGTCTTATCTATCTGACCACCACCAGACCTGACATCTCATTTGTTGTTGGAATCCTCTCAAGGTTCATGCAGAAACCTTGTGAAGGACATTGGTCTGCTGCAAAAAGAGTACTAAGGTACTTGAAGGGGACTCAAGACTTTGGACTCAAATATACACAGGTAGGCGACTTCATCTTGACCGGATACTCTGATTCAGACTTTGACGGCGACAAAGAAACAGGGGTGTCTACTACAGGTTACACCATGAGTCTTGGATCGGGAGCTGTCTCATGGAGATCACGCAAACAGTCAGTTCCAGCAGATTCCACGACCGAGGCAGAATATGTGGCAGCAGCTGAAGCAACAAAGGAAATTGTGTGGCTCCGGAAAATCCTGGAAGATTTGCAGATGAAACAGATGTATTCCACTCCACTCATGATCGACAACACTTCTGCAATAAAGTTGGCGAAGAACCCAAAGTTCCATGATCGAACAAAGCACATCAATACAAAGTACCATCTCATTCGACATCATGTTCAGGCCAAGACCATCCATCTACATCATTGTTCCACAAACGAGCAAACTGCCGACATCTTCACCAAAGCACTTGGAAGAGAGAAGTTTGAAAAGTTCAGATCGATGCTTGGACTCACCAACATCCCTTCGGATTAAAGGGGGGAATGTTGACACCTAATCCTATGGATGGGTGTGCACATTTATTTTTGTATATTATTTTTTATTAGGAAATAAGGAAGGCCAAGAGTCATTGGGAGCTGAATCCCAATAGCCTCACCTCCCATCTATATAAGCATGTACATTCTTCAGCTAATATACATTGCAGATTTGAGGAGTTACCCCCTGGTTTGACAGACTCTCTTTCTGCTTTTTGTATCCTTTCTAACAACCTTTGGGATTTCTATGCTTTAGCCAAATGTGAAGCTTCACTTTTGGTTTTTAATTCTTGCAAAGCTTTGACTTGCCTCTGCAATTTATTTATTACCTTTGTCTATATAGAATTGTTTTCTATGCCCTTTGTCAACTATTCAACGACATCTTTATATTGGGTTGAAGGTATTGTTGATGTTGTAGCTCCTATAGGAGGGGTTGTTGAGAGGGGAACTGCATCCAGAGGAACTATGGCCACCTGTGGATTATTCTCTTTTTACTTAATCATATTTTCCATCTCTGTATCCACTTGCCTAATTTGGGCATTTTTCTCCATGATAAAATTCATCATATCTCCCTTCTGTGTCTCGGATTTGTCTATGTCTTTGTTCAATGGATATTCTGTTGTTGGCAGCTTCAGTTTTTTCTTCAATGTTGCAATATCAGAATTCTTCTTTGTAATCAACTCTTATGCATCCTTCACATTTTTTGGATCATAGCCCATCTTAACAACCAGATCTTCCAATGATTTGATCGTGGTGTCTTTGGCTAGAGAATAGATCTTCTCCATCTTTAGCTAAGATTGAATTTTTGAAAGTGACACCTTCAATTTTGACACAAGAGTGGTTGTATTGGTTAAAGTAGAACAAATCATCTCACCATTTTTCTTGTGCATCTCCATTTTACCAATGGGATGGATGTCCCTGGTGTCAAACTCAAATGTCGTCTTTTTGTAGTCTTTTGTTATTATGGGCTGTGGAATTTGAGCCTCAAGGAAGGCCATCTACATCCTTCCTTTTTTTGAATCAAAAGCTGATAGGAGTATACTCTATGAATTGGAAGTCTGCTTCCAGAACTGTGTGTAGGCATTGTTCTTGAGAATTTAATTCTCGAGTTTGATTTCTCTTTATTTGTCAAAGATACTCTTCTCCTTTTAACCCCGAATAACCTTTGAAGTCTGAGTTGTGTCTTGCTAAACCTGTGACACTGATGACACTGTCGGAGATGTAACAAATTTGATTCCTGATTGTGATGAAGATGGTGTTTCTTTGATGATCATGGCAGCTCATTGTTCTATATTCTTCTCTAAATCTATTTTAGGACTCATATTGGTCCTCTTTCTGTACATAATCTTAAATTATTTACCTGCATTGTCTATCACTGAAGGTGATTCTTCCTCTCTTTGCATTTTTCCTGCTTTTTCCTGAGGAGTAGGAGTTTGTTAAGTTGAAGTAGACACCAATTGTTCTTCATCTTCCTGCAAAGCATTTTCTGTCCAGGTCAATTTATTTACATATATTTAAATTTCTGGCCTCTAAGTATGGGTATAAGCAGTGGTTTTGTATTCCACCATTAACTTATAAATTATGCCCAGAGGATCATATGACCATGTGAAACTGATATTGAACTTCATCTCTTTAAGAAGTTTGTATGCTTCTTCTCTTGATGTCCTAATGTTGCAAACAAAAGAGCCAACTTCAGTTTTAATCCTGAATGGGGATTTATTCTTGGCTGAAACAAAATGGATTTCATCTTAGTTGATCATATATATTATGTAATTTGATGAAAATACTCTCATTGCGAGGTATTTGGGCAATTTGTATAGTGGAAATTCACATCCATACACCCTGATCTCAGTATGGTTTTGGTACAGGTATCAATCTCCAGTTTTTTCTTGCTCTTTTAAATGTAAATTTTTCTTTATTTCCGCATTGATTCTCGGTTCTGGAGAACTGGTCATCGTACTCATTACTGGATGTATGAATTGTTCAATGTACTACTTGAATGTAAATTCCTCTGACTCTTTCATTACCAAGGAAATCCAAAATATTATAGACTCTTGATTCCCTTCCTCATCTAATTTCTGCATTGCAAACTTGAATTTGTCTTCCTGATAATAGTTAAACATATAAAACAAAATAGAAGTATATCTAAATACGCCTTCAGTTGGTAACTTAAAAATTTTCTCATGTATACTGTTAGCCAAGAATTTGATAAAATTAAAAATGATCGAGGTTTTGCGATCTGTAGAAAATATTGAGAAGAAACCTAATAGAGGTTCATCTACCCATTGATGAGAATAATAGACTAAAATGTAGGATAACATAGATATTATTTTCTTGGCCTGATCTGGGAACATGGAAGAGGGATAAAGTGGATTTTTTTGTAGGTAATTGAGTATTTTTAGGCAAGAAGAGGTAAAAAATATGTGCTCTTTTAGCAAAATCCAACTTCTGATACAGTTCAGTCAAGTTTTCTGTAGAAAGAGGAGTGTTGGTTTCTACACGAGGGGATTGCATCATCTAGTCAATGGTTTTAGAGGTAATGGTGAGTATAATTTCACCACTTGGGGCTATGATGACTCTCTGGTTTGGGACATATAAGGCTTGAAATTTCCTGACAAATTTGGGGGATAAGGTCTGGGAAAGATATAATGAGGAAGATTGAAATCCCGAAGTCCAATTTCATCACTATTATCTATGAATTTATCCTCAAGCTAGCAGTAGAGTTCAAAAAGATCAAACTCACAATGAGTCTCGGATATTTTATAATCTCGGTCTGTAAGAGGAATATGGTCCAGGTCTACAAAGGTATGCATGAGAGGGTTGACAGATTCTTTCGGGTTTGTCTTCTTTGGAGGCATACTATCAGTTATGAAAATTTATAGAGATAGGATGCAGTGGAAATAATTACTAGGAATGTTGCAGGTTTTTAGCAAAATGGAAGTGGAATTGGGGTTTGTCACACTTGATTGGGTGCTTGATCGATAGAAGAACGACATTGGTGCATGAAATCTGGAAAACAGGGAGAATTGAGACAATCTGCAGCAAAAAAGGTGAATAATGGTTGCATGACAGAGTAATATGGTTTTTGGGAAATTTTCCGTTGTGGGCACGGGTTCGTTGGAGTTTCAAATAGTTACCCAGGAAGACATTAATGGATTAACAGTCACCCCGGGAAATGTTTTAATTGGCTAATGGTTATGTCCACGTGGCGGGATAATAGTGGAGGGGATTTCGTGGGAAGGGAGAGTGGAAAAGGAGGGTGGTAGGCGGTTTTCGGAGGGGGGTCGAAGTAGTAAGTGGTATTGTTTGGGGGGGGGGGGGTGTGAAAATCAAAGGATGTGACACGTAGTGTGTGACCGACGAGGAAAAAAAATGTCTTTTTGGACCCACCCCCCTGGCGATAAAGGTAGGATGGCGAGGGGGGTTCGAAAAATGTCATGAGTCGTAGATCTAGCGCACTGATAATCGAGTCGTTGATTTAAGCGCCTGAATTAACCACTACCCAATAAATGCCTTTTGTCATTTTGCTGAATTTATTACATGGTGTAACTTTGGTTAAAACCTTAATGCATTCAAACATTAGGCCTAAAAGTGCATATTTCATAATATTTTGGAACTTAGGCTAAAAATGTACTAGTAAGCCTTTTGAAGTAGAACTAACTGCATTTACCCTTTTGACTTCAAATTTTAATCTAATCCTAAGACTAAACTTTTTATCCAATCCTAAGGGTTCATTTGGACTTGCATACCCTTATTTTATTTCTTTTGAAAAACAAAAACCTAATCTATTCTATCCAGTTATTGCTCCATTGATTCAACTTAAACATTTGAATCAACATTATTTATCTACCTAACTAATAGTAGGAAATATTAAACATTTTGGCTAACTTTATTCTCTAATCTAATTAACAAAAAATAAAACATGTTTAACCATGATTAAGTTGTATGATCAAACAAATGACTCAGGGTTGTGGCATTTTGGAATTTTATTTAACATAATGAAACTATCTATCAAGTAGTGGCATTTAAATTTGCAACACTTTCAATACTATTTTTTGTTTTTCTTTTATGGGGTTCTCATCTTTATTTTTTATTCTTTCATTGTTTTTTCTTTTCCTGTTCTTTTGTCTTTTTATTCTATTTTTTAAACTCCCTCTTTTCATTTTCTTTTATATATTTTATTTAGAAATCATTTTCAAATTGAAATATTACTTACAATATCATATAGCTGAGATAAAATATCCAATCACCTTAAGATCCTATAAATTAGATGACCCTAACATTGGCTCCAGCTCGGGATGGCACTCTCCATGTAAGGGGCCAAGAACCTTTGATCAGTATCCTTGAATGTTTTATTTCATCAATTTCTTCATTTGATTTCTTTTTTTGTTGTTGTTGTAGTTATGATGGCACATCAATCAGAAGCTTAGGGCCTTCTCTGCAGGATTTAACTTCTTTCAATAGGTCACTGAATCAAAATAGTAATTACAATGAAATTATCTAAAAACACCTCTATTCTTGTGAGAAATAATGCTTCAACATATTTCCTTTCATAGGCCCACTGAGCATCTTTGTCCTATCCAACTCTTTGAGAAAAAAATCATTATGACCTTTGAAGGCATAGATGATAAATGGCACTTTCCATGGATTATCAAAATTTCCATGCTTGCCTTTATCCTTTCTTCTTGAATCCCACTCTAAAACACAGTCCCCCAACTGAAAATGATCTGCTTTGGTTCTTTTTTCAAAAATATTTTTGGCATTCTCTTGGATGGCTTGTGTTTTGTTATAGACTTCTTCCCTAGATTGTTGCAGCTGAATGGTCTGATTTATTCTTCTCAGAGTATCATTTGGTTCAACCTGAAACTCCTGAATTATTTTCATAATTGGAACTCCTAAAGAAGATGGGAAACCAACATCATTTCCATAAACCAATTGGTATGGTGACATTCCAATTTATTTCTTTGTGGTAAGCCTATTAGCCCAAAGTGTATTTATCAACTTGTTACGCCATGAATTATTGTTATCTTCTAGCAGCTTTTTGATAATGCTAACAAAAATTTTATTTGAAGATTCGACTAACCCATTACCCTGAGGGTAATAAGCAGTTGAATGTCCTAGAGTAATATGATATTTGTTACAAAAATCTACCTTTTTATTTGACTTAAAATCTGTTGGATTATCTGCGATAAGCTTAATTGGACATATAAATCTTGACAATATATTGGTTTCTAGGAATTTGATAATCACAGCATCAATTTATTTTCTTGAGGGCGTGGCCTCAATCCATTTGGTGAAATAGTCAGTGGTTGTGAGGATCCATTTGTGTTGGGTTGAGGATGGTGGATGGATTTCTCCGATGAAATTCAAACCCCACTATTGGAAAGGGCTTTCAATGGATATAGGTTTCAAGGGTAGTAGGAGTAGTTTTCTCTTTCCTTCAAAAATTTGGCACTTGTGGTAGGAGTTAAATTTCTTATGGACATCAAGAAAAAGTGTGGGCTAGTAAAAACCAGCTCTTAGGATATTATTGGTAGTGGTATTCCAATACAAATGTCCACTGCAGCATCCTTCAACAAAATTTTTAGTAAAATTCCAACAGGATATTTCCAATATAAAATGCTATCTAAGATACAAAATTTCACAACCTTTATATTAAGAAATATAACATTTTTCTTAGTCAAACCAGGAGGAGCTTGTAAATTGAATAATACAAAAATGATGTTTTCATACCAGGGTGAGGTTGTAAAAGCCTCATCTATCTATGGAGTCACCTGCTCCTCTTGATCATCTAATGCAGCCACAAAATTAATATCCAAGGCATGAAAATTAGACTTAGCCATCAATTTTTCTAGTCCATGTCCCTTAATGGGCTTTGTGGGTTTAATTTCAATGTCATATTCAAGTATAACTACAATCCACTTGCCTCTTTTACCATCTGGTCCATTTTGAGTAGGATATCCTTAACCACATAATTTGGTACATAAGAAATTATGTGAGAATGAATAATATATACTCTTAAGTCCTTAATTTTTATTATTATATAAAATGTGTGTTTCTCCATTATGTTGTATTTCAATGCAGCATCTCTTAGAGCCTTACTAAAGAATGTAATGGGTTGCTCATATCCCTCATTTATTTTTTCTGTAAAAGAATTGTTGCAACAGTGTGTTCAGATTCAAATGAAAAGATTATAAAATCCTCTGTAAATTTAGGGCTGATTAAAAATGGTGATTTTGTCAAAGCTTTTTTCACTTGGTCAAATGACTGTCTAGATTCAATATTCCACCATATTTCTGTGTATTTCTTTAGCATGTTTGCAATGTTTCTGAGGAGTTCTGCTAGGTTGGGGATGAATCTTCTTATAAATTTTATTTTACCAATAAATGAAGTTATTTAATATTTCTATGATGAATTATTTTCAAGATGGCTTCAATCCTACTAGGATCAATCCTAATACCCTCTTTGGAAATGATATGCCCTAGAAGTTTTCCTTCTTCAAGGCAAAAAAGTGTTTTCTTGGGGTTAATTGAAATGCAAAACTTCCTACACTTCTCAAAAACTCTTCTCAAGTGTAACAAATTATCTTCATCAGTTTTGTAATAAATTGTGATGTCATCTAGATGTATAACAATAAATCTACCAATTTCATCAGCGAAAGCAATATCCATTTCTCTCTGAAATGTGGCTCCAACATTCATTAACCCAAAATGAATCTTCACATACATGAAGGTACCTCATGGAGTAGTAAAATTTGTCTTATCATGATCATCAGGGTGAACCAAAACCTAGTTGTAACCTATGAAACCATCTAACAAAGAAATCCTACTGGAGCCAACTACATTTTGCAAAATGTGATCCATCTCAGGTAAAGGGTAATTGTCCTTTAGCGATACTTTATTGAGGTTTCTAACATCTATACACAGACTAATTTCACATGTTTTCTTCCTTGTTGGCACTATATTGGAAACCCACATAGAGTACCTAAGAGGTACTATGATCTTAGCATCATATATTTTCTTGATTTCTTCTCAATTAAAGACATCAGTACTGGGTTTATTCTTTGGAGTTTTTGTTTAAAGGGTTTTCGATGCTCTTTAATGGGAATTTTGTGTTGTATTATGCTGGTGTCATAATACTCTAGGCAAACACATCAGTGAATTCTTTGAACATAGCAGTGTATTTTTTATTTTCAGTGGGTGGTAATGATTTAGAAATTTTTATAATTTTTGGGACATTTTACTACCTATGTTGCATTCTTCTACATCTGCTCTTGTGGGCTCAATCTTGGGTTTCTTAGCTACATCATTAAAGTCAAAAAACTCTTCTAATGGAAACTGTTAGTGTCGGTATCTTCATCCCTCCGTCAGTGATCAAAATTCTCTTGTTGCATTGCATATTAGGTGTCTCGCTCAGTCAGCTGTATTCCATTCAGAGCATGGATCATCTGACGATAGTGGCTTGTTGTAGATTTTCCCTCATGTACTTTACCTGCTGGCCCATTTCCATTCATTAAGATCATCTGCAGTCACTTTTTGTCTCATAATTTGCAAGAGTCATTTTTAGGGTTTCAGTTTCATTAGGTCTAGGCTTTCATCAAAAAGGTCTTCAAAATGTTCAATAATGGTCAAAAGGCGCATGAGGAGGTTGAATAAAGTTCCAGTACTAAATAAATTTCATCATCATATGCCTAGAAATGTATTTTTCCTCAAAACTCTGTTTTGAGAAAAAATAGATTATTTTATCTTTTTATGTATAAATTTGATGTAATTTCAAGTTTTCTCATATGTAAGCAACTCCAATGGCAACCCTGGTCACCTTGTCAAGCTTCAACAACTCCATCCCCTGCAAGGCAAACAAAAAACAAGTCATTCAGTTAATCAGAGGAAAAATGAAGCAAACTTCCTAAAACAGAGTTTGAAAAGAAAGTGTCAAAGGTAAACATTATAAAAGTGGGTTTTTATGAGTGGAAAATTAAAGTCTTTTGTATATAAGTCATTTTTAATGTTTCAAAGGGCTCATTTGCATTCAAAGAAGAAAGAGTGAGCAAGAAAAGGCCATGTTGAACAAAGGGAGAAAAATTGCAGCAAAGTCGTGCAAGTTTCAGGGGCGCGACGCATTGGGTGAGTGGTGCGGTGCATACAAGTGGCACGACACATTGGGTCGGCCTCCATAGTGTCGAAAATACACTGGCGCGACACATAAAACAGGCGCGATGCGTTGGATTTGTGGCACAACGCGTAGAGTTGCAAGCCATTTTCAACACCAATCCATCCAAATCTTCAATTTGCTCGGTTTCCTCCGGTCCAAACTACAAAATTCCCAAACCCCCAATTGCTATCCCAAAAGCCTAAAAATTGTCCCTAAAACCCTTCAATCCCCCAAATTCCAGTCAGCAAAATTCCCAAAATCCTTCTTACCCTCTCCCTTCATAACCCTTCATACATTTTCATACACTTGGTAGCAAAAGATCAAAGACACCTAAATCTCGTCATACTCATCTAAGACAACACAAACTTTAGCAAACATGAAGTCAGATTCCCCCTATGACCGAGATGAAGAAACACACAGTGACTCTCCAACCGAAATGCATGCACCCACGAGGTCTCACAAGGGTGGTAAACATGTACGGGAGGAGCCTACTTCACTTGCTGAGCTGCAGGCCTGCCCTCTTGCTGTCACATGTTTTCAACAATAGTCTTGTTATCAGTTCTGTGAGATGGTTGCTAGAGTCCAGTACCATCATGAGTTAGCCAGATTGTTTGTGCTTCATCTACATAATGGCCAAGTCACTCTTGCAGGTGTGACATTCACCTTGACACCGGAGTCTATCTCTCTAGCAACCGGTATTCCAAATGTCGGAGAGCAATGGAATAAAAGGCAACAAATTTACAGGGAACACTATGAGCCATACATCAAGCCTGGTTTTTTGAGAAAACTCAGCAGATTTTTTCCCTTTCGGTACCTGAAAAATTCATACGCTCCTTTGATGAAACTCATAATCAAATATTTCATCTGTGAGGGTCGGTTTTCTCGCCTATATGCCTATCACATCAGATTGCTGATGCACTTTACCAAGGTGAGAATGATGAATCTCCCCTACTTCATGTGCCGAAATATTGAGAAGATGACCACCCTAGTGTAAAAGAAAACTCCTCGGCAACAATATAACAGTATATATCATTTTGCACTCATCAAAATTGTGGTTATGCATCAGCTTGGTTTGCAGGACATTTCATGGGAGGATTTCATTTCTCATGAGTTCTTCACAGCTCCTCAGGTACCTCCGGAAGCTTTTCATGAGACAGGTGGACCTTCAAATCAGCAAGAGGGTCATGAGATACAGACCGCTAGTGTGCTGGTGTTTGTCACTTATCAAAAGGGCACTAAAAGGTTGTTTGCAGCAGCCAAGCGAGTATTATCTCCACACGGGGTGGAAGGGGTCTCGCTTCCTCCATCAGCAGAGTAGGTACAGGACAAGGGTAAGATGCCAATACATGATGAGGGGCCTTTAGGAGGGAAGGAGATAGATTTCATTCTCATTCAGGAATATGACACTGATTTGGGCTCACCAAGCTCAAAGCTTAGAGAGATCATTCGGGAGCAACGAGCGGAGATTAATACTTTGTCCCTCAACCTACAAAGAGCCAAGTGGATAATCAAATACCTTGAGCAAAGAAACAAGCAGCTAGAGGATCAACAAATCATTATGGAGCTGCAAAACATACATGAGAACCGACAAGCTGCCAAAAGGGGCAAAACGAAGATGACATCACTTGAGCAAGAAATTGAAGCTGATCGTGAAACTTGGTTTGAAAGGGTAAATATGAATTTGGAAAAGCCGTTGGAGAAGGCCAACAAAGAGAAAAACATGTTGAGGCATATGGCTAATCATTATTGGGTGAGAAACCATGTGTGCAAAGCAAGAAACAAAATCTTGAAGGCCAAATTGAAGAAGGCATCGAGGAGGCGAAAAGAGCATGATAAACTTCAGATATTGGCTGAGGCTTCCTTGGCCCAACATAGCACTTGATGAAGAACACTCAGCCCAAATTTCAAAAAATTTGGGACACTCTTTGCATTTTTGAAATTTTTGGCCTAAAAAACAGACTTTTCTGCTCTATGCGCCGCGCCACCTGGCGCTCGCTTTTGATGGGGGACTCCTTTTGATGAAAACTCAGTATTTTTGGATTTGCTAAGGAAAAATATGCATGCCTACCAATGGCCAAGAAATTTTGACAGGTTTTGGGCTTCCAAAAAGGTCAAAAACACCCAAAAAATGACCTTTCTGCCCCTTTTTTGACACACAGGAAGCAGTCTTGGGAGAACTCCGTTTTGGAGGGGAAATGGAAGCCAAATTCAAAAATTCCACTTGTGCTGGAAAGTAGACAGGAAAACCTTTCCAACAAGCCCACCTAGAGCAAATGTGGACACCGGGGAGGCCTCCAAAATCAGCTGCAAACAGGCGCTACACATAGAGAAATTAGGCGCAGTGCATTGGAGGATTTTACTCATTTTTGGTCAAAAACTCTGTATTTTGCCTAGTTTTTTTTTCATAGTTTGACTTTTTCCTTCTAGTTGTCAAAATAATGATGTAATTAAATATAACATGATGGATTTTGATGTAATTTTGCTAAATTTTCACGCATAGAGGTATATTCATCCATCAAAAGGTAATTTGCAACTGAATGAATCAGTTTCCTAGTTTTTAGAGGCAAGCTGTTCCACTGCCTACTTTCTAGTTCTCAGTTTAGATTTTGTTGGAATAGCTCCTAAACTTATGAGCTCAACCGCTAGAGGCTGGGATGAGTTATTGTTTGTCTATATCTTGTGGTTTTTCAGTCATTAGCATGGTTGGACTTTTGGGAATGCTTTGAGCATTATTGTACATTCATCTCTGCAGTTTGGCAAAGGAATAGACCAGGGTTTGCAACACTCTATGGGATTATTGTGGCATCTTGCTTTGATATTGTGTTTCTCTCTGTAAATGTAAGTTCACTTGTGTTTTATGTATGCCATTTTCTCTCTTATTTCTTCTTAAATAAATCAAACAAGGATTAAGGTAGAATCCATTGAAGTTGCAGTGCTTTACCTAGGGTTTGTTTAGTTATTTATGTTTTCTTTAGTTTGAAGAGGATCCCTGAGACTTTCATGCCCTGTCCAACTCCTCACCTATCTAAAACCCTCCATTTATTTCAAATTGAAGTGTCAAATCAATTTCCTACCTTGCCCCATTCAGATCTCTGCAAAACTGAGCCTCATTCCCCAGACCCAAATTTTCCTTTCCTCTTGAGCCAACAAAATATCATTAAATTCAATCAAGACTCTTTTGCATACATACCTAGCCTAAAATCAGTCTTCATTCAAGTCATCTCAAGCCTCATTGATAATTTTTTGCTGAGATTGATAAGGAGAGAGCCCTCTCCCGATCTGGTAGGGCTAGCTACCAGGTTAAGCGTGGTTTGATGTTACCCTAGATTCTGCCTTTCTCAGCCTGAGGTAGATTTATGCCATAACATAGTGGCAACCATAACGGGGAAAATATTGTTTGTTTGTTAGTATTATTCATTTTATAAACTAGAAACGGAGCCTGAAGTTAGCCAGGTAGCCTTCGTAACGCTCTTGCTTTGCATTAGCGAAAGTAGATGAATGCTGCTTCAGTCAATCTCCAGTCTGTTGGGGTTCCCATGTTTTGGCCAGATTGGCAAGACCAAAAGATGAGACAACATCAGAACCACTTTGGGGCCTTAGGATCTAGCCCTCCTGGACCCGGAGAGGGATCTCTCCAAATGAAGCAAAGCATGGTATATCTTTGAAAGCTCAAATGAGATGTTAGGCTAGGTATGAAGCACAAAGGGGGATTTAAAATGATTTGGTTGGTTGGTTGCTAGGTTGGTCATGAGATCATAGACCGAGAAAGTAATGGGAGAAAGGAACAAAACAACAGGGATGTTTCAGCAAAGAGGATAGGTCAAGAAAGTGCCATCCATTTGGCTATGGAGTCATGAAAGGGAATTACTTGCAACAACTAGCCCAGGCTTTCAGAGGGCAAGTCATCTACACTAAAGGATCTTTTTAGATAGATGGTGGGATGGAACATTAAGGATTGAAAGTGAAAGAAGGAAAGCAACCCAATTTCTGTCTATAGATCAGGTCAGAGGTCATTTAACTCCAAACCTGCTTGGACATACTCATAGGCAACTCTCAAAGGAGGGACAAAGGGGCAGCTTATAGATCGGACTAGAGGTTATTTAACTCCAGGTCAGCTTTAGCATGCTCCAAGGGAAAAACAAAGATAAGTTTAACAGAGCCAGGGTCTATAGATCAGAGAAGGACTTTGAACCTTCAATGCTTTGACACCAGCAAGAGATCTTAGAAAGGCCAGCTGGTCGCACAAGGATCCTAGTGGACAGGGCTAACTCTAATCCCCAGTGTTCCCAAATCTTCCAGCTTAAACCCAACAAGAACAACTAAAGACAGATTTCATTAATTCATACATCAGCTAGCAAGCAATGACATCCACTACACTGGCTAAATTAACTGAAATCAACCCTCAGATAGCACATACAACAGAAAACATTTAAGGCAAGGAGAGCAGAGATATAGGGTACCTAACAAGGGTAAATCCTATGCCATATTTCTGATGCGAGCCCAGAAGACCAATGAACAGCATGAAAATGTAATTAAACGATAAGATAAGAGAAACATCACCCGTAGTAATAGACCAGGATCCAAAGAAATGTGCTTGATTAATTGATGCAAAACCAGTCACATACACTGAGCTCAATGGATGTTACAATCCAAACTTCTCCTCCCAGCGTACTACAATACAAAATACTCTGCTACTTTCTCCCAAAACTATTCTAATAGTCAAGCTGAATCCCTCTAACTACAATGGTAGTAGCCGAACAACAGCAACAACCAACAACCACCTTTACAATATGTTCTCGAGGATTCTTATAGCAGAAAAGAATAGCAGGAGTAGATGTAAACTTAAATGCAGCATTAAAAATCTGAAGCAGCAGGAGGGTCGAGGCCTCGTTCTGTTTTAAATGTCTAAGCATTGAACTTCTGCACTCTTTGGATGAAAGAGTGGTCTTCGTCAGGCCGCAATTTACTCCAGGTATGTCTTTGATGTACTTGCTGTATTGTTTCTGGTGAATTGCACAATAAGGCAGAATAATGATGCTAGGGTCTCCCATACTGCATAACTAATGCGTTGGTAGCATAGGACTGTTGTCAGGGCAGAAATCTTCTCAGGAACACGACATAAAATAAAAGCAATATGGATACTGTGTCCTTTTATGGAAGAACGTCCTGCTGATGTAGAAAACCTGATATACATTGATTTATGTGCTCTGTACCCTCTGTGTGATCCATGACGTCTTCAATCTGGTACTTTGCCTCTAAACCACTGAGTTAAGGCTCAAAGATCTCCATTTTCATGCCTTAAACTCTTTGCTGCTCCATTTCTGTCTCTGTCGGTGAAATCTGCGCTTTTAATTGCTCTGGGAGGTTTTACAGAGTTCAAACCCTGTTCTTTAATGCAAGTTCTGTCACGGCTCCTTCACATGATTTATTCGTGATTTAGGCCTCTGAAAAATGGTCCTTTCTGCATTTTTTTCCGTTGTAATAAAGACTGTGTAATAATGGCGGCTTTCACCCTCTGGTAACCTTGCAAAACACGAAAACCTGTTAAGAAATCATGCACGGGGAGGGCGAATGCAGTGGGGATGACGAAAGTGGATGTGCAGCTGGTGAAATGGTGGAATTGTGCGGGATTATGGTGGAAAATGCAGTGGGAGGCTTGCAGAATGGTGGCGCAGTGGGAAAATGCAGTTGGAGGGTGGAGAGAACGAAAATTTTAATGTAAAACATTAACATTTGACCTTTGAATGAATATATATACAGGGACGGGCGAAAGATGTGATGGGACACGTGGAATGGTGACGTGGCGGGAGATGGTCAACGACGGGCGTGCAAATAAATCTGGACCGTTCGATCTCAAGAGGAGATCGACGGCGGAAAACACGTCGGAGGGCGATGGACAGTGGGCCAGGGGTACAGATACCTTGAGTTATCCCCCGTGCAACTTCACGGAGCGATGACTCTTGGATGAAGGGCTTCAGATCAGACGGTTGATATGCATATTGCGCCAAGGCAAATTCCAAATGATAATGCGCGATGGGGGGGCGATTTTGAAATAGTGACGGAGCCATGTGTCGGACGATGAGTGGAATCACTTCGAAAATAAAATCACCGCCCATCCTCCAAACGTGGTGCAATGGAAACCGACGGTTTTTTGAATAGTGCGCGGTTGCGGGGACCACCAAGGTGGGCGGAATCCAGACCGTTGGATCAGCGGGTAAATGAACGGTGGAGATGTGATGAATGGAATGAATGAGTTGAACGGTGGATGTTGTGGGGATCACGACGACCATCCGATCTGCATAGATCGACGGCTCAAAACGCTCCTGATATTCAAATGCGGTAAGCGCCTTCCGCCTTGGCGCCTGGTTCTAGCGTCCCGGTCGCGTGGTGGAAAAGGTTAAGGGGGCTGGCCGAAAGGGGCTAAGACCCATACCTATGGAAAATAAGGTTTTTGGCCCAGTTTTAGTGCATTTTCAGACCAATAAAGGGTAATGATAGGGGAAAGAAGGGGAAATTAAAGCACACCGGGGATGTGTGTATGGTTTAGAGGGGGTTTTTGGGAAAGTTTAGAAGGATTAGGGGAGGGATTTTTGGGTGAAAAAGGGGGAATTTAACAAAGGGAAAAAGGGTTGAAAAGGGATATTTTGCAGGGATACAAGGGGCAAATGTAGGCCTTTTGGAACACAATTTTTTGAAATCAGTGAGACCTTATAATGGGAGTCAACAGAGGGAATTTTATCAAAGGACAAAAGGCACAAGGAGTCTTCAAGGATGATGTGTTTTCAGAAGAAATGCATTCCTTGAAGGCTCAAAAACATTTTAGCCCCCTGTTTGCTTGTCAAAAATTTATAGGGGGCTAACACGGTCTAGTCTTATAAACGTAACACCTAACTTGAAAATTGCCCCAGTACATCAGAAAATTCTAGACTTTTGGGTGATGAGTTTAGAATCTGATAGGCTGAACAAGTTATTTTTGTCCATTTGATTTTTGGGAATAATTCAACACACTGGCTTTAGACGACACACCAGGGAAATTCCGGATCCTGATCCACCTCCTGTGTATGAAAATCCAAATCTTATTCCGAGAATCCTTCATCGAGAAAGTCCTGTGATTCCTGTGTTCAAATCTCATTCATGTCCTGTTGTTTTTGAGTATCTTGAAGATCTTGAGTTTGACGAACTATTTGAGCTGTCATTGTTTGAGACCAAGTCCGAAAGTGCTATTGATTCTACTGTCCTAAGTCCAGAGTTTTTCAAAGATCTTGAAATTGAAAAGGCCAATATATCAATTGACAGTTATATCTTGAATCTTCAGACTTCTATTGTGGTTGCAAACATTCCTGAATTCATAGAGTCTGCATCTGCAACTCTTAGGTCATCTGCAATTGCATCTAGTTCAGAAATTCCTACCGAGCCTCCTTTCATTCCCACCATTCCCGTGCAACCTTCTATCTTTGATCAAAAATTTGCAGTGGTATCACCTCCATCCAAACCACATACACCTCATACATCAACTACTTCGACTCCTCCTATATCCCCAAGACCGGTTGTAAATCCACCTAGAGCAATGGCTACCCGATTTTCACCCCTTGTGTTGCCTCAAAATTTGGATAACATGCTCGCTGATTATCAAAGCAAAATTTCATTGTTTGATGGCACTCGTCAAAGTGTTACAGCTCAACAACATGTGGATAGGATGACAGATTTCTTTGACCTTCATGAGATTGATGCAGAGAATGTGACAATGAGACTGTTTGTACAAACCTTTGGAGGTGAAGTAAGGAAGTGGTTCAGAGCTTTGTCGGTTGGAAGTGTTACTACATTGCCTAATCTTCAGAGACAATTCTTGGATCGATGGGAAGTGAAGAAAAATCCTCTTCAAATCCTTTCCGAATATGAGAATATCAAACGGAATGTTGGTGAGTCTGTTCAAGATTATTGTATTAGATTCAATTCTGTTTACAATGCAATTCCTGCTGATATAAAGCCACCTATGGGGTTGGCTTTGATTAAGTTTCCGGATGGTTTTGATCCTGATATGGCCTATCAATTAAGAAAAAGAGATCCGGCCACTTTGGAAGACATGCAGAAAATTGCAGTTAGTGTTGAAGCCAATTTTCTTGCCAAGAGAGCTAGAACGAAAGCTGAAAAGAAAGTAGCAATAAAGGAAGAGGTTTCCACTTTATATTAAGTGCTCCGTAAGATGGAAAAGATGTTTGACATATTAACAATTGACAAGTCTGAACCGCAAGTCAGAAATCCTAACTTCCGTGGCCAGCAACAACCACAATTTAGAATCAAGCAAAGAGAGCAACGAGTACAAGACCAAGCAGTATAGCAGCAAGTGAAGACACCCTTACAGTAGAAATTTGTACATGGTCCAGAAACAGATGACGAGGAGGATTTAATTGGAGAAGAGAATCATTTCTTTACACCCGATGACATGCCAATTTTTATTATTGAAGACGAGGAGTATTCCGAGAACTCAGCTGTACAAAGGGACGAAAATTTCATCTTGGCGAATGAAGCAGTTATTGAAGAAGAGTTTGATGAATATCAGAGGGGGTACATGAATGCTTTGACCGCCCAGCAGCGAAAATATTCACTCAGAAGTAGAGATGTACCCATTAATCAAATTCAAAAAAGAAAGGAAGCGACAACACCAAAGAATGATCCACTTGTTGTGCAGAAAAAGGGAAAAGAGACAGCTGATCCCACCACTAGCAAACCACCATCAGCAAATGAAAGATCCAATCAGCCAAATATATCAAAGGAGAAAACTGAGAAGAAGGATGTCCCAACTAAAGAGGTAGAGAAAACTTCAGTTTTTAACTTAGAAAATGAAATTGCTAAGTTAAAAGTATCCATTCCTTTGACTGAATTGATGAAGAATAGCAGCTATAAGGGTCAAGTGTCTAAGATTTTGAGTTTATATCCATTATCTGATATGGTAAACATGGAGGATGATCGACCTGAGTTGATTTTTGGTCCAGCATTGGATGGTCAGTCTCAAGATAGTGATGTATCTCCTTTTTACATCAGCCTTAGGTTGCACGACTATGTGTTGCACAATGCTATGTTTGATTCCGGAGCCTCTCATAATCTCATGCCTAAGGCAATCATGGAGAAATTGGGATTGGATATCACCAGAAAGTATCATGACCTTTATTCTTTCGATTCTGGTAGAGTAAGATGCATTGGTCTTATCAAAGATTTGGTGGTCAGTTTGGATCAGATTCCAACTAAAAATGTTTTGATGGATGTGGTTGTGGCGGATATTCCTCCTAGATTTGGCATGCTTCTTTCCGGATCTTGGGGAGTGAAACTTAAAGGGACATTACAGCTTGATTTCTCCTATGCTAGTATTCCTGTGTTCAGTCAGATGAGGAAATTATACCGGGAGCAAAAGATGAAGTATATGATCACTAGCAAGGAGAAACCAGTAAATCATCCAATCAACTATGTACATACTGATTTAGAATCATTTTTTTTATACTCAGATAGCTTTAATGATGTAAATAGCCAAATAATTGAAGTAGAAGACATTCCAGAAATCACTGAAAATTTCAGAGAGGTCTTAAAGAAAGAAAGACAAAGACTTGATAGTACCGATGAGAAATCAACAAAATATTGATGGACAACAAGGAAAAGTAAAAGAGAAAACAGAATTTTAGCATTTGGAAGAGGAAGAAGCTGGTTTGTGGACCATGGATTTTGATGGCGCGGTAGGAAGGGAAGGTGATGGAATTGGAATTTGGATACGCATCCCTGTTTTCTCCCCAAAAAAAGTGCCAAGTAATGTAAGGGTCTATTCTTATAAATTGGCTTTTGACTGTTCAAATAATGAGGCTGAATATGAAGCTTTAATTGCCGGTTTGAAAATTCTTAGAAAGTTAAATGCCAAAAGGATTGCAGTGTATGGTGACTCCGAGTTAGTTATCAAGCAAGTGAAAGGTGAATACCAAGCTAAGCATCCTCGAATGTGGGCCTACCGCAATGCGGTACTAGATATCTTGAGATTGTTTTCAGACTATACTTTGACATGTGTCCCTCGTATTCAGAATGGCATTGCAGATGCACTTGAAACAACAACAAGTAATTTGAGAATTCCGATGAATTCAAACAAAAAATTTGAAATTCATGTGAAGCATCGTTCGACTGTCCCTGACAATCAAAGGTATTGGCAAGTGTTTCAAGATGATAAATAAATCGATGAATTTCTGCAAAATGAAGGTAAATTCAAAGACACTTCTATTGATGGGGAGCATGATGATGGCGAGGCAGATATAGAAGTCAATTAGATGGAAGTTTTGCAGCTCAAGGACAATGTCATTCCTAAAGTTCTAATACCTTTAGAGGAGCTTTTCGACCAAGATGATATAGCTCGAAAACCGAGCTTGCTGCCAACTGAGAAAGGAATTGAGGATGTGAACATTGGATCAACAGAAAATCCTAAAATGGTGAAATTTTCCAAGGCGTTGCCCCCACAGGTAAAATCAAAGTATATCAGTTTATTATCTTCCTTTGCTGATGTATTTGCTTGGGACTATTCAGATTTGAAGACATATGACACAAACATAATTCAGCATACCATCCCGATTAATCCAAATCAAAAGCCCTTTCGACGGAAGTTGAGAAGAATAAACCCAAAGCTGCTGCCCTCAATAGAGAAGGAAGTGAATTGGTTGTACAAAGCTGGTATCATCGTCCCCATAAGATTTTCAGATTGGATTTCTAATTTGGTGCCCGTGTGCAAGAAAACATGTGAGATTCTCTTATATATTGATTTTAGGAATATGAATAAAGTATCTTTGAAAGATAACTATCCATTGCCCAAAATGGATCACATACTTCAGCGAGTAGTTGGAGCATCCCGCATGTCGTTGCTTGATGGTTATTCTAGTTATAACCAAATTCTAGTCCATGAGGATGATAGATATAAAACAACGTTCACCACTCCATGGGGAACTTTTCATTATGCTAAAATAACTTTCGGATTGAAGAATGCTGGTGCGACCTTTCAACAAGCAATGGATATGGCATTTGCAAATGAAAAAGATGTCTTTCTAGTTATTTATCTTGATGACTTGACAATTTTTTCTAATTCAGATGAAGAGCACCTTTATCATTTGAAGATTATATTTCAGCGGTGTAGAAAATATGGTGTATCTCTCAATCCAAAGAAGAGTTTGTTTGCCATGGATGAAGGCAAGCTTCTCGGTCATATTATATCAAAGGATGGCATCCGCATCGATCCAGCTCGAGTGGAAGCCATTCAACAAATTGATCTTCCCCAAAGTAAAAAGGAGATCCAATCATTCAACGATAAGATGAATTTCTTACGTCGCTTTGTGCCGAATCTTGCAGAACGTTTAAGGGAAATCAAAAACATGCTCAAGAAAGATAGTGTAGTGAAGTGGACTGAGGAAGCAATAAAGTCTTTCAATTTGGTGAAATTGGCCCTTTCTTCAGCTCCGGTTTTGATCAGCTTGGACTATACTCAGGATTTCATTTTGTTTTCATTTGCCTCGGATCATACTATGGCAGCAGTCTTAATGCAGAAAAGAGACCAACTTGAGAAACCAATTGCATTTTTCAGCAGAACCATCAGAGATGCAGCTTTAAAGTATAATATTATTGAGAAGCAAGCTCTTGCCTTGGTAAAAGCATTGAAAGATTTTCGAGTTTATATTCTGCATTCTCACATCCTTGCTTATGTTCCTAATGCTGCTGTTAAATATGTCTTAGTGCAAACATATCCAGAAGGGAGACAAGGCAAATGGATTGCTGCCTTGTTGGAATATGACGTGGAGATCAAACCTACAAAGCTCATCAAAGGATAGGGGCTGGCTAAACTAATGGCTGAGTCAAATTTGCATGCCTTGGACATTAATATCATTGCTGCTATGTTCGAGGAAAATGAAGAAAGTTCGCCTGCTCAGGTATCAGAAATTTTGGTTCATTCTCCTTGGTATTCAGACATTGTTTATGTACTCCAAAATCTGTCACCACCACCAGGAGTGGCTAAGAACAAAAGTAGGACTCTGAAATTGAAGGCTGCCAAGTTTTGTATCATGAATAATGCGCTCTATTGGAAAGATCCCGGTGGTGTCTTGCTCAATTGTTTGGTTGAAGAAGAGGAAAAACAAGTTGTGGAAGACTTTCATAAGGGAGATTGTAGAGGTCATATTTTCTGGAAGACAACGGCCAACAAAATTTTGAGAGCAGGATATTTTTGGCCAACTCTCTTTGCTAATGTGTACAAAACTGTTAAAAGCTGCCATGAATGTCACATTTTTCAAGGAAGGAGAAAATTGCAGCCTTTACCGCTCAAACCCATTGAAGTAAGTGCTCCATTTCAGCTTTGGGGTTTGGACTTCATTGGCGAGATCCATCCCACTTCTTCAGCACAGCATAAATGGATCCTTACAGCGACGGACTATTTTACCAAATGGATTGAGGCGATTCCCACTAGGCAGGCCACTGATTCGGTAATCATTTCATTTCTTGAAAACAATATTTTGTCTCGTTTTGGCTATCCAAACAAGATGATCACTGATAATGCAACAGCTTTTAAATCTAAAAGAATGATTGAATTTTGTAATAAGTATCAAATAACTTCGGGGCACTCAACCACATATCATCCACAAGGCAATGGATTGGCAGAATCCTCAAATAAATCCTTGGTCAATATTATCAAAAAGCTGCTGGAAATGAACAAGAAGAGTTGGCACAAGAAACTGGTTAATGCAATTTGGGCAGACAGAGTAAGTCAAAAGAAATCTATAGGCATGTCCCCTTTTAAGCTCGTGTATGGTGTTGATACTATATTCTCGACCTCTCTCGCAGTTCCAGTGGTTAAACTTCTGCAGGAAGCTGGCAGCGAGGATGATCATTTGCAACGAAGAATCAATCAAATGATCCATTTACAGTAGACTAGAGAGGAGGTTTTTCAGAACACTTTCAGGCTACAAGAGAGAATCAAGAAGATATATGATCGAAAGGCAAAGGCGGACAAGTTTCAAATAGAGGAAGTGGTGCTAAAATGGGACGTGAGAAATGAAGATAAATGTAAGCATGGCAAGTTTGAGAATCTTTGGAAAGGACCTTTCAGAATTGCTGCATATCGAGGCCAAAATGCTTTCCTTTTGAAAGAAATGAATGGAAAAGATTGTCCAGGTGGGCTGGTCAATGGTTGGCTACTCAAACAGTACTATTTTTGAAATGCTTTCTGCTGTCATATGTATCACTGTACATACCGGTTTGTTTAAATTTCATTGCAAGTGTGTGCTGTCATCATTCTTTCAGTTTGGGGCCTGAGGTGAAGGCTATAAAACTGAGGGTTGATTTCAATTTTGGTTTGGTTTTTTTGAGTCAGGTCTTTCAGTCGATTTCAGTCTTGAAACTGAGTCAGTCTTGAGTCAGATTTCAGTCCTGAAATTGAGTCAAGAGTCTGGTTTTGGTTTGTCGAAGTTATTGACTCCATAGCCCAATGGACGAAGGCACTGCCTACTTTCCCAAAGAGTTGTAGTTCTTGGCACCTCCAAGGAGCTACCATCCCCATTGGAGCCAATGTTAGTGTTGGTATCTTCATCCCTCCGTCAGTGATCAAAATTCTCTTGTTGCATTGCATATTAGGTGTCTTGCTCAGTCAACTGAATTCCATTAGGAGCATGGATCATCTGAAGGTAGTAGCTTGTTGTAGATTTTCCCTCATGTCCTTTACCTGCTGGCCCATTTCCATTCATTAAGATCATCCGCAATCACTTTTTGTCTCACAATTTGCAAGAGTCATTTTTAGGGTTTCAGTTTCATTAGGTCTAGGGTTTCATCAAAAAGGTCTTCAAAATGTTCAATAATGATCAGCAGGCGCATGAGGAGGTTGAATAAAGTTCCAGTACTAAATAAATTTCATCATCATATGCCTAGAAATGTATTTTTCCTCAAAACTCTGTTTTGAGAAAAAATAGAGCATTTTATCTTTTAATGTATAAATTTGATGTAATTTCAAGTTTTCTCATATGTAAGAAACTTCAATGGCAACCCTAGTCACCTTGTCAAGCTTCAGCAACTCCATCCCCTGCAAGGCAAACAAAAAGCAAGTCATTTAGTTAATCAAAGGCAAAATGAAGCAAACTGCCTAAAACAGAGTTTGAAAAGAAAGTGTCAAAGGTAAACATTATAAAAGTGGGTTTTTATGAGTGGAAAATTAAAGTCTTTTGTATATAAGTCATTTTTCATGTTTCAAAGGGCTCATTTTCATTCAAAGAAGAAAAAGTGAGCAAGAAAAGGCCGTGTTGAAAAAAGGGAGCAAAATTGCAACAAAGTCGTGCAAGTTTAAGTGGCGCGACGCATTGGGTGAGTGGCGCGGCGCATTAGGTCGGCCTCCATAGTGTTGAAAATACACTGGCACGGCGTGTTGGGTTTGTGGTGCGGCGCGTAGAGCTGCAAGCCATTTTCAACACCAATCCATCCGAATCTTCAATTTGCTCAGTTTCCTCCGGTCCAAACTACAAAATTCCCAAACCCCCAATTGCTATCCCAAAATCCTAAAAATTGTCCCTAAAACCCTTCAATCCCCCAAATTCCAGTTAGAAAAATTCCCAAAATCCTTCTTACCCTCTCCCTTCATAACCCTTCATAAATTTTCATACACTTGGCAGCAAAAGATCAAAGACACCTAAATCTCTTCATACTCATCTAAGACAACACAAACTTTATCAAACATGGAGTCAGATTCCCCCTATGACCGAGATGAAGAAACACACAGTGACTCTCCAACCGAAATGCATGCACCAAGGAGGTCTCACAGGGGTGGTAAACATGTACGGGAGGAGCCTACTTCACTTGCTGAGCTGCAAGCCTGCCCTCTTGCTGTCACATGTTTTCAACAACATTCTTGTTATCAGTTCTATGAGATGGTTGCTAGAGTCCAGTACCATCATGAGTTGGCCAGATTGTTTGTGCTTCATCTACATAATGGCCAAGTCACTCTTGCAGGTGTGACATTCACCTTAACACCGAAGTCTATCTCTCTAGTAACCGATATTCCAAATGTCAGAGAGCAATGGAATAAAAGGTAGCAAATTTACAGGGAACACTATGAGCCATACATCAAGCCTAGTTTTTTGAGACAACTCAGTAGATATTTTCCCTTTCGGTACCTGAAAAAGTCATACACTCCTTTGATGAAACTCATAATCAAATATTTCAGCTGTGAGGGTCGGTTTTCTCACCTATATGCCTATCACATCAGATTGCTGATGCACTTTACCAGGGAGAGAATGATGAATCTCCCCTACTTCATGTGCTGAAATATTGAGAAGTTGACCACCCTAATGCAAAAGAAAACTCCTCAACAGTAGTATAATAGTATATATCATTTTGCACTCATCAAAATTGTGGTTATGCATCAGCTTGGTTTGCAGGACATTTCATGGGAGGATTTCATTTCTCATGAGTTATTCACAGATCCTCAGGTACCTCTGGAAAAATTTCATGAGACAGGTGGACCTTCACATCAGCAGGAGGGTCATGAGATACAGACCGCTAGTGTGCCGATGTTTGTCACCTATCAAAAGGGCACTAGAAGGTTGTTTGTAGCAGCCAAGCGAGTATTATCTCCACCCGGGGTGGAAGGGGTCTTGCTTCCTCCATCAACAGAGCCGGTACAGGACAAGGGTAAGAGGCCAATACATGATGAGGGGCCTTCAGGAGGGTAGGAGACAGATTTCATTCTCATTCAGGAGGATGACACTGATTTGGGCTCACCAAGCTCAAAGCTTAAAGGGATCATTCGGGAGCAATGGGCAGAGATTAATACTTTGTCCCTCAACCTAAAAAGAGCCAAGTGGATAATAAAATACCTTGAGCAAAGAAACAAGCAGCTAGAGGATCAGAAAACCATTATGGTGCTGCAAAACATACGTGAGAACCAGCAAGCTGCCAAAAGGAGCAAAACCAAGATGACATCACTTGAGCAAGAAATTGAAGCTGATCGTGAAACTTGGCTTGAAAGGGTAAATATGAATTTGGAAAAACCGTTGGAGAAGGCCAACAAAGAGAAAAACATGTTGAGGCATATGGCTAATCATTATTGGGTGAGAAACCATGTGTGCAAAGCAAGAATCAAAATCTTGAAGGCCAAATTGAAGAAGGCATCGAGGAGGCGAAAAGAGCATGATAAACTTCAGATATTGGCTAAGGATTCCTTGGCCCAACATAGCACTTGATGAAGAACACTCAGCCCAAATTTCAAAAAATTTGGGACACTTTTTTCAGTTTTGAATTTTTTGGCCTAAAAAACAGACTTTTCTGCTCTATGCGCCGCGCCACTTGGCGCTCACTTTTGATGGGTGAATCCTTTTCATGAAAACTCAACTTTTTTGGATTTGTTAGGGAAAAATATGCATGCCTACCAATGGCCAAGAAATTTTGATAGGTTTTGGGCTTCCAAAAAGGTCAAAAATACCCCAAAAATGAACTTTCTACCCCTTTTTTGACACACAGGAAGCAGTCTTGGGAGAACTTAGTTTTGGAGGGGCAAATGGAAGCCAAATTCAAAAATTCCACTTGTTCTGGAAAGTAGATAGGTAGAACTTTCCAATTGGAGAAAATTTGGACATCGGGAAGGCCTCCAAAATTAGCTGCAAACAGGCGCTACGCATAGAGAAATCAGGCGCGACACATTGGAGGATTTTACTCATTTTTGGTCAAAAACTCTGTTTTTCGCCTAGTTTTTTTGCATAGTTTGACTTTTTCCTTCTAGTTGTCAAACTAATGATGTAATTAAATATAAAATGATGGATTTTGATGTAATTTTGCTAAATTTTCACTCATAGAGGTAGATTCATCCATCAAAAGGAAATTTGCAACTGAATGAATCAGTTTCCTAGTTTTTAGAGGCAAGCTGTTCCATTGCCTACTTTCTAGTTCTCAGTTTAGATTTTGTTGGAACAGATCCTAAACTTATGAGCTCGACCCCTAGAGGCTAGGATGAGTTATTTTTTGTCTAGATCTTGTGCTTTTTTAGTCATTAGTGTGGTTGGACTTTTGGGAATGCTTTGAGCATTATTGTACATTCATCTCTGCAGTTTGGCAAAAGAATAAACCAGGGTTTGCAACACTCTATGGGATTCTTGTGGCATCTTTCTTTGATATCGCGTTTCTCTCTGTAAATGTTAGTTCACTTGTGTTTTATGTATGCCATTTTCTCTCTTATTTCTTCTTAACTAAATCAAACAAGGATTAAGGTAGAATCCATTGAAGTTGCAGTGCTCTACCTAGGGTTTGTTTAGTTATTTATGTTTTCTTTAGTTTGAAGAGGATCCCTGAGAATTTCATGCCCTCTCCAACTCCTCACTGTCTAAAACCTTCCATTTCTTTCAAATTGAAGTGTCAAAGCAATTGTCTACCTTTCCCCATTCAGATCTCTGCAAAACTGAGCCTCATTCCCCAGACCCAAATTTGCCTTTCCTCTTGAGCCAACAAAATATCATTTAATTCAATCAAGACTCTTTTGCATACATACCTAGCCTAAAATCAGTCTTTATTCAAGTCATCTCAAGCTTCATTGATAATTTTTTGCTGAGATTGATAAGGAGAGAGCCCTCTCCCGATCTGGTAGGGCTAGCTACCAGGTTAAGCGTGGTTTGATGTTACCCTAGATTCTGTCTTTCTCAGCCTGAGGTAGATTTAGGCCATAACATAACCAAAACTCTAGGAAAAACGTTATCTTTTAATTGGATTATTTCTAGTTCCTCTATTTCTTGATCTATTTCCAGCAATTCTACTTTATTTACATTTTTATTTACATGATTTTCCAACTGGTTCTCTAAATCATAATGAACAACTATTTTATCTTCTAAATCACACTCTACATCTATATTATCTTCTTCAAACTCATCCTTGGATTAAAGAAAATTCTCAATGTGTTTATCATTCCCAAATACTTTCCAATATCTAATAGTGTCTCAAACAGTTGGCTTGTGTTTCACTTCCACTTTGTATTGTCGATTGGGATGGGGAATTTTACAGGTACTCGCAGAAAATGAAAGACTATCAGCAAGAATATTTTGATTTCTAAGGATCACAGAAAGGTCATATTCCAAAATACTCTCCAAAAAATCCAACAAAACATTTATGTATGCTCTTAATCTAGGGTGTTTCGAAGAATATTCTCCTTTTATTTGTTTTATTATTAGCTCAGAATCCCCATAAATGGAAATTATTTTAGCACCAATTTTTTTTAGTGACTATAATCCTAGTATCAATGATTCGTACTCGGATATATTATTAGTGCATTGGAAGTTAAGCTTGTATGAATGTCCTTCGACATTATTATTTCCAGAGCTTGAAACCCATGCTCCTTCTCCAAATTCCTCTTTGCTACAAGCTCCATCAAATTCCATGTTCCAAAGAGGTTCAAGTTGAGTGTCCTTTTCCACTGTTGTTGTTCGGTCTTCATTTATTTCACAAATATCAACCTCTAAATTGGAAATATGAGTGTTGATTTCCCCATCATTATAGAAAATGAATGAGTCCAGGTCTGAATGAATAGAATAAAGAGGATATTTGTATGGCTTCTGTTGGCTACTTACCATGAACTTCAACAAGGTTTCCCTATACAATATCCTTTGTTGACCAGAAACTAGTATGGTAGCAAAGGTCATATCCATCTGTAGGGTTCCTTGCAACTTATCTCCCCATGAGCATGACAACATCATGCCATACTTAGGGGGTATATCTGCAACCACTAAATCCATCACCAAAATTTTGGCTGGAATTTGTGCCAAAGTAACACGCAGATATTCGATAAGACCTAAGCATCTCACTTTGCTTGAATCAAAAGAGTATAAATCCTTGTATGGTCAGGTAATATCTAGTCCTAATTTATTCATGATAGCCTTACGCATTAAGTTATGTGAAGCACCTGAATCTAGCATGGCATTATGCAAAAAAAATTCATGGATTTCTAGGCTAACGTAGAAGAGAGGCACACCTCCTTCCTGAGGCTTGCCATCTACTTCTGGTCCAAATAAAAGTTCAGGTTTGTCATAATTCAAATTGACTGTATCTGTATTTTCCTCTATATTAAGAGCTTTCATTACCTAAGATCTTTACACATTCTTGTTCATCATCTTTGTTAGAGGGATAGGTATTTTGAAATTTTCGAACTCATTTTCAATATTGAAGGATGTTTGAACTTTACTCATGTTTAGGAAATCTAATTTATCAACAACATTTTTTGGGATAGGCTCTTTTTGTTGACTAGTGGTTGGAACATCTATCTATTTGGGTTTTTTTTGAAGTAGTGTCAGCTTTATTTTTAGTATGATTTTCTATTTTCCTTTTACTTGAAGCTTCAACAGTTTTCTTGGCAAGAGTATCTTTGATTTTCCTAACAGTGGTATCAGAGGTTTTCTTAGCGGGAATATCAGAAGTTTTCTTACTCGGGGTATCTAAGGTTTTATTATTCCTAAGGTTGTATTTTCTGTGGACTTCCATGATAGCATTTTCAAAACCCTTTTTATAATCATCTGATTCCTCATAATCAAGTTTTGTTTGAGACAACTCAAAAATTCTTGTTCTTCTTCAGTAAGAAATATTGTCTCATCATCATTTATCCCCATTAGATTTATTTGATTGTCCTCTACTTATTAAACTATTTCACCTTCATCATCAACATAATTTTCTTTGAAAGGGGGTCTAATTTTCTAGTCTGGTCCATTTTGTTCTCTTTCTTTAATTTGCGGGGGATTTCTCCTAACATTTTGGTTTCGGTTTTGAGGACCAGGTTGATTTTCTCTTGGGGGAACTCTATTTGTTAGACTGATTATTTCCATCATTCTCTCCATTTTTCTAACTAAAGAATATATATTAGCATTAGAGAAAGATTTTAATGGTTCCTCTTTCATTGTCACTCTCCTCTCCATTCTCATCCTATCTATTTTAGCTAACAAATTATCTTTTATACTCACTTCACCTCTTTGCATTTCTTCTAAAATTGCAGAGTTTCTCTCTCTTAGCTGATAAGACATATCTGCCTCAAATCCATTAGGGAATTTTCTCAAGGCTAAACCTTAAGGGGGTTTAATGTTTGTAGGAATTGCATTATAAACACTATTGAATTTGGTGCAATAATCTTGGACACTTTCCATAGGTGCCCTCCTAATACTTTCATATTCTGATAAAATTTGAAGAGGGTTCTTTTTAACTTCCCATTTGTTAAGGAATGAATGATGAAATGCAGGGAGATCATTAATGCTAGTAGGTGGTAAGGGTTTGAACAATTTTCTAACTTCTCCAGTAAAACTTTGAGAAAACAATAGCATCTTAACATTTTCTTCATCCACTTCTTGAAGATCAAAAATATCATTCATCTTATCGACATGTTGTTGAGAATTTATGGGTCTAGTACCATCAAACTGGGGTATCCTACTTTGAAAATCATGTGACATATTTTCTAAGGGAGCCTGAAGAACAAGTGGGCATAACTTGCTGCCATGATGGGTATATGAGGATGGATAATATGTGGATTTATTAAAGGTGGAGGTTGGTTTGAAGGTGGAGTTTGGGTAGCTTGGTGATAAACTACGGGAGTGGTAATGGAAATTATAAGGAGTGAGATTGGATGATCTTGGATGAAAATACTGAGATGAACTGGATGAAGCTGCAAAAGTTAAGGTAGAGAGTTCAATAGATTGTTGGATGTATGCCTCATGGACAAATAGGTCAAGGCATGATACTAAGTCTTCTAATTTATCAAAGTTCTGAAGGATTTTAATATTAGGATCAGGTTGAGCAGAATTTCCTTCAAATGAATGACGTTGTAAGGTAGACAGATCTACCATAGTTTGGTCCACCCAATTTTCTGACTTAGTCCTAAACAAAATATGTTCAAATGGAAAATAAACCTCAATATCCTTTAAAGTGACAAAATTCTTTGGTAGACAATATTCCCTAGGGGGAGTATTTCTACTTCCTTGACTCTCAACTAAATTTCTCCTCCTCAACAAATTTTCATGGTCATATTCAATACTGGCAGGTCTAGGATCAGGATGAGATCTAGTATAAGTTATTTTTGGAGCCAGAATTAAAATCTAAAACACACACAAACACACTATTATTTACAAATATAAAAGGTAAAAAATATTTGAAATATTCCTAAAATAAGCTTATTTTAACTAGGGAAATGAATTCGCCGAAAATCACAATATTTTCATTGTCCCTCGGTATGGTCGTCACTATGTTATTGTTCTGTGATTTTTTAGATTGTGAGAGTAAACATAGAAAATAACATCAAAACCACTTTTAATTCTAGAAGCTAACCCTTCTAAACTCAGAGAGGGATCTCTCTATAAAATTTATCTTTGTTTTATGTAAATTTTAGGCTAGTTATGACTGTGCAACTTCTTTTTTGTTTGTAATTTATTTGATTGATTTGGTTGATTCAATTCTTTATACTTCGATTGGGCTATGGAGTCTATAAAACTAACTGGATCTGTATCAAATTTTAAATGAGTTTCACAGGGATATATAGGTGAATTATTTGGATCTTTTAGAATTTAACATGATATAGAACAAAAGAAAATAAAGATTCACTTGAAACTAAAGAGAAATTAATAATTCCTTAGTTTGACTTTAGAAGAAAACACTAAAATTAATTACAGCCAAAACAGGGTGTATATTTCAACAAATCCTGATCGTCACCATTTATGTAATGTAATTAAGCTTTAAGAAAGAACAATAAAGGAACTAATGAAATAACACATAAATGAAGAGAAGTACATCACCAATTTTTCCAACACATGAATCTTGTGAAGAAGCCCAAATAATATTCAACAATCAACCTAGAATACTTCGAAGTGTGAATTATTTATAACAATATTTACAAAACTCATGTCTCAACCGACAGGGTATATTTAGCAATAATATAAACAAATTATCTACTCTACATACTAATAGGATAGGTGGAAAACTACAACAAGAGGTGGCCCAGATCTATAGGAAATCGTTGCTAAGTTGGCATGTCTGACTTTGTTGCACTTGCTGCTCCTGTAACTACATTTGGAGTTACCAATTAATCCAGAAACTCACACAACTTATCCCACATGTCTTCATCTAGAATTGTCAGCTTTTTTACCTTCCTATAGATTTCATCCACTTCATTATATTTTGAAAAAGTTTTTTTTTACCACAAATTTGTGATTTTCTTCATGCTAAATGTAAAAATTGTTTCCCATTGCTTCCAGGAATTCTCTCCTTGTCATTGTTGGTGTCCCGTGTTTTGATAGTTTGGAAAATCAAAAGACAATGCAACATCTGAACCAATCTTTAGAGTCCCAGGATCTAGTCCTCCTGTTCTCAGAGAGGGATCTCTCGAATATTTGTTTGCAAAGGTTTATCTTGTGTGCTTTGAGTATTGGTTTTAGACTAGTTATTATGTGCAGGTGTTTGTTTGTTTGTTTGATTGGATGGAATGATACAACAGAACATGAAAGGTTTAGGAAAGATACACAGAATGGAGAAACATATGGTTCATTGGGAAATGGAGTCAAGAAGAGGTCATAACATACTCATCAATGGATATGGGATATCAAAGGGAAAATCTAATTTGGCCATAGGATCCTTTTGTTTTTGGAATGAGATGAACATTAATGATTTGGAAAGAGAGGTTTAATTCTCAACAAAGGGAATTCGAAAGCATAATTTGAACAATAAAGAGCTCTTTGATAGACAGGGCTAACCATAAATTCTACAAATCACACCTTTAAGCAAATAATAATTTCAAAACAACTTTTAAAATGAAATCTAAGATTCGGGGAACACCCTATTTCCTCAAAGATTTTATTTTAAATGACTTCGAAACATAAAATATTTACTGATAATTACAGTCATAGAAGAGGGAACACCTAAAAACATCTATGATCATAATTATAACGACCTTTAAGCCAACTGTTTAAGTGAGGACAAAGGGCAAGATCAAAACAGACCTCTTTGATTCACTGTAAGCAAAGAACTTCAAAGGGAGACTTCAATAACAGTTTTTAAGTGGCAGCAGACAAGCAAGGAGAACCATAAATCATGCTGAAACCAACTGTTCGAACTATTAAGGAAATAAACAAGCATGAAGATTAAAGAGAGAGATTATAGACTCTAAAATACTTCAGCAGAAGAAAACATGAAACAGTGAAGGATGAACAGGTCTAAGGTGCTTCCAGGAGTCATTTCTTAGCCTAATACTTTCTATCCTACTGTAGTAAGAAGTTATGGAACATAATGAAAACAGGGGAAAAACATTAAACAGTTTAAAATAATTCACCAACATCCAAGCTCATGGATCCAATGATAGAGCCTTCTCAGTCACAAGCATGCAACAACATCATCAGGGCTTCCAAGACTTCAATTTATTCTTCAACTTCAACAGACTATGTATTTATTTCAGAGAGTTTCAGTATTACAACTGGTGATCAAACAACAACCAACAAATTATCATCTTCTACAGAAGTATTTATAGAAGAAATAAGGAAGTGGAATGAGATAAAATATCTTCTAAGTTCAATTAATACAATTTACTGTCTCTCGGCCTTTGAGGGGATCGATGGAGAACATTCTGACGTTTCTCCTATATTAATTGGTTACATTAACTATTTGAGCTTGATTGGAAAGAAATTGTTGACTTTAAGGCTCTACGTTATCCTTAACATAACATCTGTTGACAGCTTATAATAAATTTCTTTGGTGGAAATAACTGTTCGGTCGCATTGATGCAAACTCTCTTGGTCAGACAATAACTCGGCCTCCTTTTGATTTCTTTGAGGCTGTAGGTGGCTTTTTGGTAGCTAGGGGATTCAATTTTCCCCTGATGTGGCAGCGTAGGCTATTTGACCTAAAACACCTGTAGTATATTTGAATTCTGTGTTTTAGTCTTTAATTAAGCCTAATATCTGTCTTCTAGTCTTCAAACTTTCTTTAAACGTGAATCAGATGCTTGATTCAGTCAAATTTATGTCTTAATCCTTCAAAACCGTGTTAACAATATTTAAATAATTTTCCACTTTGATTTTGCGTTATCGGTCTGATACTCTTTAATCATATTACTCTTCACAATGTCTTGTTGATGTGCAGATCCGCGAAGGTCTCTTTATGGTATCAGCGCTTCATGATGCGCTTCCTGAGTGTGGTGTTGAAACCTTTAAATGGATACCTTTAATAAAAAAAGCCTAAAATATCGTCATCCTTTGGCTTTGATCTTCCCTTTAAAACAATCAAAATTCATTTAGATCCTGCAAAAACACAGAAAATTATAAAATCCTGTGTTTACTGGGAAAACTGCTTCAGAGGGCGTCGGGAGAGAGCGTGGCCATTGGATGGCTTCATCCAATAGTGTGGATATGCGTAGAAGAGGTTAAAAAGGAGAGTGGAAGGATATATGAGTCAGATCCGTCGATTTGCAGAGAACGATGGTTAGGAGCGATCTGGGACGCATAATGGAGAAATAGCGAAAAAACAAAGGAAAATAGGTTAAAAACCTTAGGAGGGAGGAATGAATCAAATATCAAATGGGTTTCGGGTAAAATATGAGCTGTCGAATGCGACTAGACCCACAGAGATCGATGGTGGATATTAAATTGGGAGGTCGGTGATCGGGGTGAACAAACAAATGCACCGAATAAAACTTGCGATGCGATTTTGTGCGGACCGTTGGATCGAAGGATTAGATCAATGGTGGAGAATGAATTGGGGGACTGGCCGATCGAAGGGAACAAACACATGCAGCGATCGAAAGTTGCGATGCGATTGAACGATCGGGAAGGGCCGATGCGATGATGTGATCGGTCCATCGCAATCGGAAGGGCGAAGTTTTATATATATAAGACTTAATCGCATCGGAAGTTTTGATGCGGTATTTTTAATCAACCCATTTTGAATTTTCCCGATGTGATTGCGCGCTCGGTTCTTTTAAATCTAACCATTTTTAATATATAGCACGTGACTTTGGTTTTTTCGATTAAAACTTTGGAAAAATGAGTTTTTTGGGTTTTACAAAGGAAAAAGGTGATCAGAAAGGATTATTTACAAGGTTTTAAGCACGGAAGGCGGGCCCATGGGTTATATGAAAAATAATATGATCGAAGGATAAAAGCACAGGGCTTAATCGCATCAAAACTTTTGGCGTGATACAAAGACTTGTCCACTCGGAATATTTGCGATGCGATTAAGCACTTGATTGGTCGGTGCCTGGTTTGTGTGGCATGGGCATATGGGGGAAGTGGTTTAGGATTTGGCTCAAGGAGGTTTTAAACCCATAGTCATAATACTTTGTTTTTTACATATTTTTTCATGGTTTTCAAGGGAAACGAGGGTTTCGGAATAATTTAAAAATGAGTCTTAAAATATGGAAAAATGTTTTTCATGAATGGAAGAAGGAGAAATCATGAAAAATAGAGGAATTATATGGAGAAAAAGGGGAGAAAATGAAGGTTAGTTTTCAGTGGGGGAAAGGGAAAAAATGATGGTTTTGCAGCAGTCTTTCTCTTCGGATTTTAGCAGAATTTTTGAGTATTTGAAATGAGGATAGTAGTGAAGATTTGGACAGAGGCATGAAGCCTTCAAGAGTCTTCAAGAGCCAACACTTTTTGCAAGAAAATCTATTCCTTGAAGGCTCCAAAAATGATTTAGCCACCATTTGGTATGACAAAATTTTATCGGTGGCTAACAGTGGCTCCACTTGGGGATGATGCCTTCTTGAAGGCATCAAGAATTTCAGACTTGCATTCTCTGAGATTCTGATGAGTTGCCTCATCCATTGGGTTGCCTTTCTTTGATTGAATGATATTCTTTTGCTCTGGAAATGCTAACAACCATGGAAAATAATGGATCTTTCATCAACAAGCTTTCTACCTACCCAATCCTACTAATCTAATATTTTTTCTTCCTTAGAGTGCACTTGGATTGGCAAACTCTCTTACAACATTTTATTCTTTTGAAAGCAAAAAATATAACCTAGTTCTACTTCTTATTTCTCCATGGACTCAGATTAAGCAGTTGATCCCATATGATTCTCTACCTAATATACTAATCTGTTAGGTTTAAACAGTCTAACATATTTTTATTCTCTAATTGCTAAAGAAGAAATTTAAAAAGCACTCAAGTTAGGATTGAACAGTCTAACTTGATGCTGATCTATGGCATAAAAACAAGTTGCACATAGATTATTATTTGCAGAAAATTAAATCAAAATGGAAGGCTTAAGATCTGAAAGTTACTCATCATGGCCTTCTCTTTTCTTTACAGCTTTGTTTTGACTTTATTTGAGTTGTTTCTCCTTTGCCATCTGGTTCAGATTTTGAGCTAATTAGAACCATATTTTTATCCTTTTTGACTCAGAAAAAAAAAACAGATTTGAGTCATTCTCTTTTTGAAATGTTAGGTTCAGATTTTGAGTATGTTTGAACCTTTGATTTCTATCCTAATCTATCTACTGATAAGCCAAGATTAAACAGTTTGGAAAATCGAATTCACTATCCTATCAGTAGAAAATTTAAAGGCTAATTATTTAAGATTAGGCAGCTTGACTAACTAGAAGTGTGTTTTTCAGTAGTGGCATTTAAGCTTGCACACTTTCAGAACTTATTTCTATGTTTTTGGTATGGGGCCATACCTTTATTGTTTTTACAATCTGCCCTCTTTTCTTTCTTTCTTTGTTTTTGTATTTTTGATTTTTCTAACTTTGTATGCAATGGTTAGAATATGATATCTACAATGAAAAATAAAATTCTTTGAAACTTAAGAATCTTGGCAGAAGTAATGCTTGAGCATCCTACCATTGACAGGACCTCCATATAGATCTTCTCCATTAAATTCTTTCAAGAAAAATGCATTGTGACCCCTCTCAGTATGGATAATATATGGTCCTTTCCACAAGTTCTCAAATTTTCCATGTTTTCCCTTCTCTTCTCTTCTTGAATCCCATTTAAGAACAACATTTCCAACTTGGAAATTGTTTGCCTTAGTCCTTTTATCAAATAGCTTCTTCATATTTTCTTGGACTAACTGTGTTCTCTCATAAATTTCTTCTTTGGTCTGTTGTAAATGGATTGTTTGGTTGATCCTTCTCTGCATATCATTCTCTTCAATCTGAACTTCTTGAAGGAGTTTCATGACTGTGACTCCCAATGAGGTAGGAAAAACTACATCCATGCCATAAACTAACTGATAGGGGGACATATTTATTGTTTTCTTTGTAATTAACCTATCAACCCACAAGGCAGGAACCAACTTACCGTGCCATGATTTTTTATTTTGTTCCAACAGTTTTTTAATGATATTGATGAGGCTCTTGTTGGAAGATTCAGCTAATCCGTTTCCTTGGGGATAATAAGCAGTGGAATGGCCCA